>JAOTOM010003886.1:122500-194908 GCA_034440615.1 Ashinkailepas kermadecensis | reverse complement strand
TGTAACACAGCTTCCAGTTAGTCTTAGTTGGGTGCGTTGATGTTGATGTTGATGGGCCAAGATGCTCAAGGCCAACGAATTGGAAGCTCTTCTTGGACACGGTGAAGTTGTTAAATGCGACACTGGCTATATCTTCTGTTCACAGTTGATGCGCCCTAAAACCCTAATAACCCACCAACCAACCAGCAACCACCACCATCAGATCTGCAAACAAATGGTATACAATTAACAAAATACTAATATAATAAAAACAGATGATATAATTGGTTCGACATGTGGGCTAAATAATGCAACATTAGTTACAAATATATTATATACATCTATTAGATGAGTACAATTGTTTGACCAAAACAATGATATTTTCGTTTATCTTGGTATTACAGAAAACTTTCTAGAATACATTTAATTCCGACCAATTTTATTATTTACTACTATACTACGGTACTACGGATATAAGACTATTAATAATTACAGTGTCTAAACATTACAATGGCCTTTTCTTTCTAAATTAACCAGCGCACGTCCGGGGGGGGAAGATATCTGCCCACCCCCTGCGGTTTTTCCTACTTTGCCGCCATACTAATCGGGTTAGCAAGGCCAAACCTCCCATGGCTGCTCATTGGTCTTTTCCGCATATCCTCAGAAATTTTTGACCCTGGGTCATCTCAAGTCAGGTCACCAGATCATGCGAAGTGACCCAACATCCCTCGGAGTTCTAAGTGGCATCACTCCCACAATAATTGGGCGATTGATTTCAAACTTACATCACGTCATGATCTTATCAATGACTATAATGTGTATATCACGGTTTTTTTTGTAGCATTGACCTGAGGTCAGCTCGCGGCCATGGCTTCCCCATTATAGGCCTATGGTAATATATAGGGTAGGGTGGGGTAAAATGAACATGTTTGGGCCTTTCAGTGTTTAGGGTGTTTTTGTTTTAGACGGGATCGTTACAAATGTATTCTCAGCATGACATTACAGCATTAGTGACTATAACCATGTACTCTGTTACGCTTAAACTAGTTCATAGTCTGCGGGAGATTACTATTTTTTTTAAATAATTGATATGTTCATTTTACCCCATGGGTGGGGTAAAATGAACATACATGTTTATAGTTTGATTTGTGCAGAAGTGGACACATTTACGAGCGCGGGGGAGCATGGGGGAAAAGTAACACACTTTGAAGTTTTAAAAAATGTTAAAAAGAGACTCACTGGGGTGGCAAATGCTGTTTTATCAACAAACACTTCTTGGATGTTCACTCAGCATTCGAAGGTGCTGCTGAATTCGGAACGTGCAGCATCAACGTTTGAACGGGTATCAACAAACCATCGTACTCGTATAATACCATGGATCAAAACACTGTTGAGCATTGGCCCTATGACAGTTCCGAGCAGTCGTACTCCACGACTTGGAAGATGGATCCCCGCCGATCCATCTGAACGTTTCGGACGACTCGAGGATCTCGTGTGGATAGACCACTGACAGGTCGGGGACCTCCGGGAACGTGAAGCGGCGAGTCTGCGCACCAGGCAGCTTCCTCAGGTAGCTGACATGGACAGCCCGAGTGCTCTCAGTTGAGTTGGTCTCGATGCCAGCCACTTGAGCGAGGAACGTCTTGTGCTTGAGCTGGATCACGACGAAGTCGGAGGTCTTGATGTCCTTGTAGTCGACTTTGTCGAGGTGCTTCTCGTTGTGTCTGCGCTTCTCGTTCCGTTTGTTGTCGGTGTTGGTCTCTTCATCCGAGGAGTCTGGTGGTGGGAACGGTTCTTCGGGAGGCAGAGGGGGCGTCCTCCTCCTCCTCCTCATCGAAGACGAGTTTCCTTCTTCTTCTTCTGGCTGCCTCATCGCGGCAGCCTTCTTGCCGCGCTGTTCTTCCTCTTGCTCGAGCCGACGGAGGGATGCTTCAGCGGTCAGAACTTCACCAACCTTCGCTTGAACTCTGGAGCGCCGCTTTGCCTTGTTGGCCAGGGCCGTTTTCGTGCCTTCGGATTGTGACGGCGAGATGACGTTCAGAACAGCTTCCTTCAGGGATTTGACTGGTGACGAGACTCCAGTTCTCTTGGAAAATCCGTCCCCGCCAACCATGCGGGAGCTCACCTTCGCTGGGTCCAGGGGAACGATCCCAGCACCACGGAAGCCGGACACGGCGAGCTGCGGATCCAACTTGGTCCAGAGTTTGGACAGCAAGTGAGGGAAGGTGGTCTTGTCCACGTTTGTGAGCCGGGACTCACGGGCCCACATCTTCAAGACCTCACACCACTTCGCCTTCAGAGGCTTGAACACAGCCACGTCCAGGGGCTGTAGGGCGTGGCTGGTGTGAGGTGGCAGACAGATGATGGTGACGTTGTTCTCCCTGGCCAGAGACGCGGTTTTGTACGTCATATGGCTCCCGTGCCCATCAAAGAGCAGAATGATGGGCTCCCCCGCGTGCTGCTTCTTCGCATCTTCGAGGAAGATGGTACAGAACCACTCCTCGAACACGCCGCTCTCCATCCATCCAGAGGGGGTAGTCGTGTAGGTCGTCCCGGGAGGGCCGCCCTGGGTCCACGTGTCGTAAGGTGCCCGCAGCGCTTTGTAGACCACGAACGGCGGTAGGAAGCGCCCTTCGGCATTGCAGCAGAACAGGACGGAGTACATCGCCTTGCCAGCCCCCTGACTCTTCAAGTAGGCGTCTCGCCCAGACTTCTCGACAAACACGTGTTTCCCACGTGGGTCGGTTGAGAGCCCGCTCTCATCCAAGTTGTACACGTTTGCTGGCTTGTCCGTGAGCTTGAGTTCTTCCATCTCAGATCGAAGCCGCTGGAAGAACGCATCGATGACGGCCGGGGTTAGTGACTTGGCACGGGAGACGGTGAGCAGCTCCGCCTTCCGCGTGGAGAGGACCGCGGCGTGGCGCTTCTGGAACAGCTTAACCCAGTCATCCCCCGGACGGTTGTCGACCCACCCGGTCTCAAGTCCGAGGTGGTTAACGTACCTTTGAACAAGCGTCTTGAGATCGCTCGTGTCGAGAGGGTGCGCGAGCCTGGACAAGTACACGAGCACCTGGACAATCCTCGTTTCGTCTTCTGGCGGGACGATGGTACTACGACCGGAGCCAATCCGATCCGTTTGGTTCAGGTTGAGGGCATGGCGTCGTAGTGTGGAGAGTGGCACACCAGTGGCTTGAGCAGCCGCATACACGGTTTTTCCCTTGGCGATCGTCTCCAAGCCAACCCGAAGATCCTCGTCCGTGTAGGTCTTGGATGTTGTCTTATCGTAAGTCCGAGGCATCGTTAGCATCAACCTGTGAAAGAATGTTGAAATGTTAAAGTTCACCTTTAGCATTGGTTTTGGACTGATATGTGGTGTACAGACATGGGCATTGAGTCCGGACTCGGACTCATGAGTCCGGACTCAGTGGTTTTGGCGGACTCATGGACTCGGACTCGAGTCCGCTATACCAAGGCGTACGGACTCGGACTCATGGACTTGAAGAGTTTGAGTCTGACTCAGACTCGGACTCGAGTCCAGATACTCTGACCAGATTTGAGTCCAGACTTGAGTCCAGATATGTAAATTGAGAAAAATTGCTCATAATTTGAACATTACAGACAAAATATTGATGAAAAGTAATTTATAGCTGCTACCAGCTTACATATAGTAGGTAACAAGGGGGTAGGACAGTAGGATCTTTAAATAACCTGTATGAGTCTGGACTCGGACTCATGGACTCGGACTCGAGTCCACTTTTCCACACTTCTCGGACTCGGACTCGGACTCGTGGACTCAAAGAGGTTGAGCCTGACTCAGACTCAGACTCGAGTCGGAAAATTTTCCAAGTCCCATGTCTGGTGGTGTGTTCATTTTACCCCATGGATTTCGTAGGGTATGTTCATTTTACCCCCATTGTTATATCTATATTTTTTAAAGTAACGTTTTGAAGTAGGACGTCGAAAACAAGTTGAATGTGTAACTACATTCTTTGTTCACCTTTTCAGCTAAGAACATTTCGATTTTCGGTTATACCACAGGCCGTAACAATCACTTTTCAGGGGTCACTTTTTTCGATCGTTGATGGGTACGACACAAATATTGAAGTTGCTCAAAATTCCAAATGTGAATAGGAGCTTTCATGACGGTTTCGGGCGGCCCGTCTATCGTACTAAAATTAATACTGTATCATTATAGACTGTATCATGAACCAATTATACATAAACCACTTTTTTTACAGGATATGTTCATTTTCACCCACTGTTCATTTTACCCCACCCTACCCTACAAATGTTTCCTGGTTACATATTTGCTCTCGGAATGACCTCCAACGGTTATGGCGTGTAGTTCAAAGCTATTCTCAATGTCACCGCTGACATTTTTGCTCAGTGACCTCACCAAGGTCAGCTGAGGTCACCTGGAATCACTAGCACATTTATGCGCATTATATCGCACTGCATTGAGCTAGAAGGCTGAAATTACCATCATTGTGCTTGTATCGCCAAGACGTGTCGATTCATATATATTACATGACCTCCCTAGTCTACCCCATGACCTTGACCTGAGGTCATAGTTTCGGTGACCCATCTGTTGACCTGACCTTAAATTACACAGCGTACGTCGATAGCACATTTCAAGGGCTGTCGAATAGCATTTGCAGTTTGTTTCTATCTGTTACAGGTCCTGCGATATGTGCCAATATCTGAGGGTCCCACCCGATCTGGTCGAATTTGACATATGATGACCCAGTGACCTAAAACCTGAGCGAGAAAATGACCGAAATACTTTCGATAGAGCTTGTCATCAGCTATCCAGCACCGTTTTCCGTTTGTCGCTACCTAGCATAGTTCTGGAGATCTTAGGGGGGCAGACATCTGCCCCCCCGGGACATGCGAAGTAGGCGCGGACCGCCGGACGTGCGAGTGTTAAGACATGAGATTGGGGGAAGCATCACTATAACTGACTTTATTGGTCTCTGTAGAATCACAACACAGCCACTCGATGAGCCATTTTTCGTGCCTGTTTTAAACGTAACCAAATGAGTGTTTCCATACCAATCGAGAGGGAATTTTTAGAGGGAAACCCGAGATAACACAAATGTTCTGTAAACATTACTATACATGTGCCTTAACACGCGCCCTGGAGGGCCTCTGAGAATTACGCGCACTGGAGGGGGGCGGATTCCCCCCCTAAGATCTCGGCTCCTAGTAAAGCTGGAGGAACGAAATTCCCAGGGTGGATGGGCACGGTAGTGAACTCTATTGTGTGCAATTTTCGTGACCTTAGGTCAATATCTTCAAGGTCAAATGAGGTCAGATTGGCAAAATTTTCCGGTTTTGCGTGGCTTGGCTTGTCATCGTTATGGATCGCTGTGATTGTGTTTAAATGCTCAAAAATGGGCATGAATGATGTCTTGGACATTACTAATGATGCAATGCAGATGCTAGACCCAACATTTGACCTCAGGTCACCTATATAGCACCACTTTATCAGGTCAGTTACCTGTTCCAGTTACCGGAACCGGCCGCCCGCCCGACTGCTCCGTCGGGCAGCTCGGAGCAATCGGCTTCGTGAAGAAGGGAGTGAAGTACATGAATAAAGTATGGAAACGCAATGACAAACAGTACAAATGACAACCAGTAGTGCAATTTATGGCAACATTCCAGTTGATCAAGTTTGGTTTCATTAACCTGTCGTGAACTTGACCTGACTTCACCTTGGTGACCTAACATGACCTTGAAACTATACAGCATATCAATATGCATCAAACAAGTCGCTAGTGTTGCCTAGAACACTTCCCTTTTGTCAGTATACTGGAAGCGCATCAGCGCCGATTTTGGTGGTCTGGCGCTAAAACATTTTTTGACTTTAGCGGCTCCTAACTTGAAAATTGTCGGCAGATTTCAATTTTTCTTGCTTTAAACGACGTGCCGTTCATTTCTAGGCAGGTACACCGAAAATTGCGTATATCGACGGGTAAAATCTGCAGTTATTTGCGAAAAACCGGAGGGGTGGGCGGATTTCGCCCCCCCTCCAGTGCGCGTGTTAACCCTCGCATAGTGCCTATTTACATGGATTTTCGATGAACACTGGTTTGTAAAATTATGGTAACTGCTGGCGGCCATTGTGAAAAATGGCTGCCACAGTCATCAGGGGCTGAATTTGAATGGCCCAATATCCAAATCTGTTCATAATATGATAGTCTTCTAGTGCGCGAAATTTGGTGCTTTCCTCACAAACTGCACAATTGTTATGGTATATTTAGCTTAGGCGCCGTACTACTAAGCGTTTTGGAGCGACTAGCCTCCACAGCATGGACGTGGTCGCTGCTACGCAGCACCTACATGCCACTCGCATACTGTACGAGTAACAGTTTAACCACCGTGCCCTTTCCTTCCACAACCAATTCACAAGAACCATTGAGGAGAAGAATGTCACGATGCGGTCACGGTCTGGCATCCAGGTTTGACAATTCGAGCGTTCCGTCATGCACGGTGACCTTTTCGCGATAAGCAATTTGCTAGTTGGTCAACGAACTCGTGCAGCCGCTTAGCCGGTACTTCACGTCTGATGAGCAGAAGCTGTTTGTCGGACGTTCTCAGTAAGAGATGACAGACATCAATGACTATGATTTCCAAATGGATAGCAGGATGGTTTGCGCGTGCAAGTGGATCATGCACAGCACCAACATCCCCTCTGCGAATCCGAGCTCGTCGGTTTTTTTGTTTTTGTAATCCATTGACAGAGTAAGCATGCATGTTGACTGTTGGCTTGTTTGAACCCAGAAACGAGAATACAAAATTTGTAATAAGCCAGAGGTAGGAAATGAACTGCACTGTAGTTTCTTCAGTCATGATGCCCTGCTTCCGGATGGTTTCGATTTCAGTCTTTACGTCGTGAAGTGTGCTCCTGAGGGTGTCGTACGTCTCCTTCTCCGAAGTGATGCCGATCAGCTGTGGCGTTCGCAACGCTGCGTCGTCTTCGTCTCATGATTATGCTCTTATCAGTTGCTTTCTGTCCAAAAACATGAAATATGCAACTGTAAGATGAGTGTGAGTGATGTGCTACATGATAGGCCACATCGTACTCTCGATGTTCTCACCCCTGTAGGAAAGTTCCTATATCGGCTTGAGTGATAGTCTAATGACCTTCGTGTTTCGATAACCCGGTTGTGAAAGCACCAATGTCCTTTTAGCTGCCTGTATTTGCACTGCAGCACTCGTACGAACACACGAGACAGTCAGACCCAGTACAGAACTTTCTTCTCTGAAGGAAAGCCGTGATATTGCCTTTTCTATGAATTTAGAAGCCGAATTTAGGTAGAAATTTAACTGCACGCGCGAGCGTTCAACACACAAGCGCGCGCCTCCAGCGTTCCGTCCCGACTGCCGGCCGCCCGACGTGCGGCCGGTCACGGGCTAATACCCCTTGCTTTTCATTGGTTGAAGAGCCGCATATGCCCCTCGTACGTCATCTCCTCCGGGTTCTGGAATGATCTACTGCCTTTGAGACGGCGGAATTTGGCCGGGAACTAGAGGTGTTAGAGATGTTACATTTACGATATACTTTTACAATCGGTAGGCTTACGGGATTATATCAATTACAGTTGCTGGACAGCTAAAAGTATAATTTCTAGTAACTATGTTACATCACAAAACGAGGTCCGAAAAGAACGGATTAATTCACAGATTAATTCTGATCTCCACTCAGAAAAATTACGGCCTTCTACAATCACATACGAATCAACAAACACGATACGACAGCAATTTAATACAAGTTCAGATTACACACAGTTCTACGTAATTAGTCTAGGAGGTTTTAAGGGTTATCCTCTCTCTGATCCATGTTAATAAACTAAACAATGTTCCTATTATACTAAACACAAATACAATTTTTCACAAACATTTTTGGCGATCACTGTCGCGCGCGCTCTGCCGAAAGTTCAGTCCGGTTCGGGAAGGGGAGTATCTGAGCATGGGCGACCTGGCCATGCTGCAGACCGTATGCCGCCCGGGGTACGACACTCGACGTGGCCGCTCACTGTTCGGCTCTGCGGCATTTACCGCATGTCACTCTGTACCACTCGCCGCCTACTCGCTACGCCGGTTTCGACGCAATTCGTAATGCCGCCACAGCGCGCGGCGGAGGGTTGTGGCGCGGCTCTCCCTCGGAACCCGCAAGGGCGACGCGCTGGCAGCCGGACGGCCCTCGCCATCGAGGATGCTGTCAGCGACGGCGTCGGCGACAGCTGCGCCCGTTGGCTCCGAGCCAACGGACCCACTGTCGGACGGGTCGGGCAATACGGCCGCTGGTGGGCTTGTGTTGCCGGGGCGGGGTGAGGCGGTTGCCGACCGGTCCGCTTCGCAGGGGCCGGATGAGGCGGCTGCCCTGTAGAGGCTTCCGAGGTTGTGCAGCAGCGAGTGGCCGCAGGTTTGGCACCACTCCTCGTGGTGCTGATATGTGTTCGGCTTCACTGTACGCGGTCCGGGACGCCCTTGCGGCTCGTAGCGATCGATGGGGAGCGCGTCCCCTGCGATCGCCAGTCGTAGCAGGTCGTCCGGCATTTTGTATTTGCGAGATTTAACAAACCGATTCCATAAAATGGATTAATATTTGGTTTGTCAGAATACAGTCGGATACATTTCACAAACATGAGCAAAAATGAAAGCGGCAAGACAACAGTATACAGGGGCAAACCGAACACGTGAAGTCAATTTATAAGATGTTGTTCAGCATCGCGACGAACTCGCCCCGTGTCCGAGAAGCGGAAGTGGCCGGCGGCAGTAGGTTTCAGGCCGAGGCTGCCCGGAAGGAGAAGGTTCTGCGTGACATGCTGAGGCGGAAAGGCGGTGGCTCCAGTTCCCCAGCCACCGTCGCACGAGTGGAGCGCCGGGAGACATCCGACCGCCGGCGGAACAGAGCACGGATCGCCTCGGGGGCTCGCGGATCATTCAGGGCTCTGAACACGGCGATGTTGTCGCGGTGAGTGATGAGGTCACGGACACTGCGCCAGCCCAGAGTTGCCACTGTCGGAGAGATATGGTCACGACGACGAGCCCCTACGACGATCCTAGCCCCGAAATTGATCGCCTTCTGCACTCGTCCAAGGTGACATTGGGCAGCCCCGCCCCATACAGTGAGGCAGTATAGGATGTATGGAAAGACGTGAGACTGAATTAGGAGTTTGCGTGCTTCGGGTGTGAGATGGTGACGGATATTGTGGAGACAGAACAAGGTGGAGTTGCACTTTTGACAACGTGGGATATGTGCTCCTCCCAGGATAGGGTGCGGTCAATGATGACTCCCAGCATCTTCACGAATGGCGAGGGGGTCAGGACGTGACTGCCAACGTTGAGTTGGTAGGATGTGGTTTTTTTAGGGATTGGGTCGTGCCGACAAGCAGTAGGGTAGTTTTGGTGGTGTTCATCTTCAAGGAGTTGGATGTGAAGTAAGACTGAATAGCAAGGATGGTGTTCTCCTGCCGGGATTTAAGAACGGGTAATTCATCAGGATGTGCAGAGTCTAGCAGCTGGGTGTCGTCGGCATATGATATCAGACGTCCGTATGGAAGGTATGCTGGCAGGTCATTCATGAAGATGCTGAACAGCAAGGGACCAACCAGGGATCCCTGAGGAACACCATGGGATAGCGGAAGGGATAGAGAGCCGCCCCTCACCACCTGCCGCCGGTCCGTAAGGTAGCTGTCAAACCACCTCGGGTCGACGCCGTACCACTGCAGCTTCCGCAGGAGGATATCATGGTCGTCGCTGTCGAATGCTTTGCTTAGGTCGATTGAGATGACCGAAGCGATGTGACCAGTGTCCACACGACGTGTAATCCACTCGACAGCGTCGACCAGGGCGTCCTCCGTCGAATGGCATGGCCTGTATGCATACTGGGAGGAGGAAAGAATGTGATTAGTGACTAGATAAGAGGACAGCTGGATACATACTACTTTTTCACATAACTTGGATAAGACTGGCAAAATAGAGATTGGACGAAAGTTACTGGCGACATCGCGAGGCCCAGATTTGTGAAGTGGAACAACCGAAGCAGTTTTCCACGAGGTAGGGAACACGCAGGAGACTACAGAAGTGTTAATGATGTGAAGTAGGTGAGGCCCGAGAACCGGAAAACAGTTGCGGAGAGCGTGCAGTGGTACGCCATCGACGCCAACCGCTTTCGACGAAGACATCTCACATATGGCTCTGAATAGTTCGGGCAGGGTCACCGGGTGTAGCTGGAGGCCGGTGGTAGTCACACAAGGTAGTCGCGGAGGGATGAGTGGAACGCCGCGGTTGCCAGCAACGAGATCAGCGGCAATGCGTGGGCCCACGGAAGCAAAGTGACGATTAAATTCGTCCGCCACCGTCGCTGCCAGGCCCCTCACGGCCCCCTCCCCTCCCCCGGCCGGTCGGAGCGCAAAGTCCCGGATGTGGCGCCAGAATTTGGCACGGTCTGTCAGCATTTGCGCACACACAAAGTCACACCTGGCTTTTGCAAACGCACATTGGCATGTGTTTGCCATGTTCCCATGTTCGTTCTTCTGGCGAGAAGCCTTCCCACTCAACCAGGTACTCAACGCCCTCGCGGCTCCACCGGGCCATCAGGACGCGAGATATCTCGTGGCTCATGTCGGCTGCTGCGGGAGTCGATGTGGGGTGGCGTGCTGCGGCGGCGTCTGGCGGCGGCGTGTCCGATCTACGGTCCTGCGGCAACTGGCGTGACGGACTCGTCACGCCCGATTGTCAGGTCGTGTTGATGTTGGCCCAGGGCCAGGACGGATGACGATGATGTCTTCACCGAGCGGGAGGGGTTGAAGGGTTGAAGGTTGTGGTGTGGGATTGGCGGGAACAGAACTCTGTTTGCGGCGCATCAGACAATACATGATAACACCTGTTGCGGCTACGAACATCAGTACCACTGGGATGATCAGGGCCGAATGTCCTAACACTGTATGATAGCGGAGGTCACATGTTGTCTGCAGTTGATAACTGAGGCGGGAGATCGGGATGTCGAGGTCAGGTAACATCGACAGGGCTGCCGTCTCGGAGTTGCTGTCAAGGCTAGGTAGCCGGGTTCGGATTGTCTGCTCGGTCAGCTCACTAACTGGGCAAGCTTTGAACGCAAGAAGTCACATGGTCGATATCCAGAAGGGATGATTTTGAGCTGGCCGTGGGGATTCGAAAATACTTGGAAAGGATTGAGCATCCATTTCTCAGGTGCACCAACTGTGCAGGGGTGGTCGTGGTGAATTCTGAGGTGCCATTGGCACAAACCATTTGAATGTTCACCGTTGATCCTGAAGTGATCAGCCAAAGGTTTCGTTCGACTTCCAAAGCTGTCGGGGTACTTTTGAACGACACGAGTGTTTTGCACTGTGTGCTAATTTCGTCGATCTCACGCAGATACAGTGATTTCACACAGGACGCGGTCGTCGCTGTGAATTGTTCGGCCCGGTGGAAATGACAGAAAGATAACTTTTGTTGCAAGCATATGCGGATATCTTCAGATATCTCCATGAAGCGGGTGTTGTCCTGGCTGATCGCAAAAACTTCACGGATTTCTATTCGGAAGTATCCGCCTTTCTCCAAGAAAAGTGGCAAACAAATTGGGATTATCAGGTTTCAAACAAGCTCCGATCTATCAAACCAGTTTTGGCACCATGGCCATCATCACTGAAGAAGTGTAGGAGGGAAGAGATAATTTTGGCACGACTGCGAATAGGGCACACTTACGCTACACACCGACACCTTCTGATCAAGGAGGAAAAACCACGCTGTGCTCGATGTGACGCGCATATGTCAGTCCGACACATACTGTTTTCTTGCCGCAACTTCCAGGAGGAACGAATGCGTTACTTTGGTCCAAACTTTCATGCCATGTCGTACTCTGATGTTTTAGGAGAAAGCTCGGAGATCGTTGCCACAGGCAAAATATACCGTTACTTAGCGGCTATTAAGTTTCACGTTATATATCCCTTTCAATAATGGTCGTATCGAATCCCAGATCATGTTCTGAAGAATAAAACAGTTATGGGCGCTAGATAACCACAAGCAGTTCAGGCGCCCTTAAGCCCAAATAAACAAACAAACAAACAGGTACGCCCTGCGCAGATCGACCACCGCGACGGGGGACCACCGCGACATCCAAGAAACTAAGCTGGCGCCAGGGGACAACGTGAGGCTGAAATACTATGCCGTGTTCCGCCACGACGTACCATCTGGAAATGTCTCCCACGGGGGCGTTTTACTCGCCGTCCACCATAGCGTACCAGCACGAGAGCTCGCTCTCCGAACCACTCTACAGGCAGTCGCAGCGGAGGTGACTTTCAACCACAGGCGTATAAGTTTGTGCTCCCTGTACTTGCCCCTGGCGTCGCTTTCCCCACTGCTGACTTCAAGCGGTTGCTGACTGAACTTCCCCCACCAGCACTTCTTCTCGGTGATTTCAACGCCCACCACACTACGTGGGGATGCATAGACGTCAACACACGCGGTCGAATCCTCGAAGACTTAATCCTACAAGGATCACTCTGCCTCTTAAATTCAGGTGCACACACCCATCTTACTATGCCATCTGGCCGAACGTCAACATTGGATTTGAGCTTGGCCAGCCCTCAACTAACACAGGAATTTGAATGGTCAGTCGATGACGACTGCCACGGAAGCGACCACTTTCCGGTATGGCTAACCTTTCGAAGAAGCGCAGTGTTAGGCACGCGGCCGCCGCGTTGGAATCTTAAGAAAGCAGACTGGACTCGATTTGAATCAGATATACATGCTGTTCTTACTCGTGACACTGAAAACCATTGCACCCACATCGACGATTTTACAACACGACTCCTCCAGTGCGCCCATATATGCATCCCACGCACTTCTGGCACCCGCGCCGCACCCCGGTCCCCTGGTGGACTGACGAGTGTGCAACGGCTATCCGCGCGCGAAAGAGGGCCCTCAAGCTCTTCAGAAAACATAGCACTACCGCGAACATGATAGCATTCAAACAGGCCAGAGCTATCGCTAGGCGCACGATAAGGGCAGCAAAGAGAATCTCCTGGAGAGAGTATGTAGGTGGAATGAACCGTTTTACCCCCACTTCACAGGTGTGGGCCCGAATAAAACGTATATCGGGTCAGCTTTCCTCCAGTCCACTACCTGTGTTGCAAATTCAAGGTAGAACCATTGCTCACCCACTTGACGTGGCCAACGAGATCGCCAATGCCCTAGCGGAGCGGAGTCGAGATAGCAAGGCCAACCCTAGATTTATGCAACATAGACGTAGATGCGAGGCAAGCCCTATCGACTTTTCCACCACCATACAACACCCTTATAACCAACCATTTACTTTGACGGAACTTAAACACGCAACTAACACGCTCAGATGTGTCTCTGAGGGACCGGACGCCATACACAACGACATGCTGAAGCATCTTCCTCCAAGTGCTATTGATGTACTCCTGACTGCCTATAATGATATATGGGAGAAAGGAAGCTTCCCGTGCACTTGGCGCGAGGCCACAGTAATCCCGATTTTGAAGCCGGGGAAAAGTGGTCTGGAAGCACTCCACTACAGACCCATTTCGTTGACATCGTCGCTTTGTAAGTTGATGGAAAAATTGTTAATATGCGTCTGACATGGTTTTTAGAGCAACAGGACTTCTTCTCAAATTCCCAGTGTGGCTTCCGGAAGAACCGATCCACGGTGGACCATGTTTTAGCTTTGGACACCGCCGTCCGTGCTGGTTTCAAGGATCACAAGCACGTAGGTGCAGTGTTTTTCGACGTGGAGGCCGCCTATGACACTGCCTGGCGCCACGGGATTTTGATGAAGTTGTGGAACTGTGGTGTTAGAGGATCCATGGGAGTCTTCATCAAAAACTTTTTAGCTAATCGGTGCTTCCGCGTCCGACTCGGTAATCAGTTGTCAGAAAAATGCGTGCCTACGAACGGAGTTCCACAAGGAAGTGTGCTCAGTGTGTCCCTGTTTGGAGTGCTGATCAACGATATTGGAAAGAGACTACCAGAAAACATTGGACGCTCACTTTTCGTGGATGACCTCGCAATTTGGCTCTCTGCTTCTCGTACACCATCTTTGAACCGACAGTTACAGCTGGCCATACATCACCTTGAAGATTGGAGCTACCGAAACGGGCTTCGATTTTCCGCAGAAAAACAGTCGCTGTACACTTTTCTCGCCGACGATCGTGCTACTCTGAACTGTCACTTCAACTATATGGGAAGCCAATCCCGCTGCGACCTTCCGCCAAGTTTCTTGGCGTCTCTCTCGACAGCCGGTTGACATACGGTGACCACCTTAAATCTCTGCGCCAGCGTTGTTCCAAAGCTCTTAATATCATGAAATGTGTGGCACGAACAACATACGGAGCAGACCGTACAACACTTTTACAGATGTACCGACAGCTCATCCGTTCTAAACTTGACTATTGTTGTTTTGTGTATGATGGCGCCAGCACCCCCAGAAAACGCGTACTTGATACGGTCCACAATACAGCCTTACGCATTGCAACCGGAGCATTTCAGAACCTCGCCAATAGCAAGCCTCCAAAGTGGAAGCTCACGAGCCGCACCTGTCATTGAGACGTGGTAAGCTTGGCCTTCGCTGTGCGTGCAAACTGAGGAAATACCCTCTACACCCAACGTATGACGCGGTATTTTCTCGCCATCTATTGGCACTGTTCCACGGAGGACGGAAGGCAATATCTGAACCCTTCTGTGTGAGAATGCAAAAGAAATCCGCACAAGTGGTATCCGTATACGTGGAATTCGTATTGCTGACCGATCGCAGATACCACCATGGGAATTAGCGTCGCCAGAAATAGACCTGGCCCTCTCTTCGTCAAAAAAGGGTGATGTCCCCACCGAACTTTTCAGAATGAATGCACTGGAGCGCATAGCCACGTACGACGGACGCACCCTGATATATACCGATGGCTCGAAAGGGAAGCAAGGGGTCGGATGCGCGTTCGTCACCGGATCCGTCACGAGGTCCTTCTCGCTTCCGTCAAACGCATCCGTTTATACATCGGAACTGGTTGCGATCCTCAAAGCGCTGTGCTTCATTGAAGTCAGTGAGTACTGCTCATGTGTTGTCCTGTCCGACTCTTTGAGCAGCCTATCGGCACTGGAAAGTTTCAACCCACAGGACGCTCTTTTGCAGGACATCGTACATCGGCTCACCCTACTGAAACGAGAAGGAGATTCGTTTCCTTCTGCTGGATCCCAAGCCACGTTGGCATTAGGGGAAATGAACTCGCCGACGCAGCAGCGAAACGAGCGGCACAGAAACCATGCACTCGCACCCTCCCTCTCCCTGCACGGGATTTCTACCCATTGATCTCAGAATACATGCAGGAGAAATGGCAAAGCAGCTGGGACGCCATAGGTACTAACAAACTCCAAGAAATCAAACCACGAGTAGGATACTGGCCCTCGTCTTCCAGTAAAATACGAGCGGAGGAGGTGGCGTTGGCACGACTCCGAATCGGACATACATACACCACACACTGCCACCTCCTCATAAATGAAAGCAAGCCAGTTTGCCCACGATGCAATTCTCCACTAACGGTACGTCACATTCTCACATGTCGGCACTACGAACAGGAGAGAGCCCAGTACCTCGGAACCAGCAGGACATTCCCCAGTCTCCTTCGAGACGACTCGGACTGCTTGGGAAAGGTGTGTCAATACTTCAGAAAAATTGGATTTTTGATAATATATTCAGGTCAGTAAAAACTAGTCACCCAACCATAATACTAAGATACGGCTCTGACTAAGTAGTTCCCTGTTCTGTTATGGGCGCTAAATGACCTACCATGGTCGATGTGCCCTAAAACCCAAATCACACACCACCGCGACGGGGGTGCCGTGCCGTCGCCAGCGACGCAGCTGGTCGACACAGACATCCGCGTCCGCGGTGTGCGCGGTGACGTGCCTATTCAGCTCGCGGTAGTCCAGTACCGGGCGAACCTTGCCCTGGTTCGGCTGTTGGACCGCCATCAGCGGTATCAGGCCGCGCGCTGGCCCGTCTGTCCCCTCATCATACGGCTGCAACCAGCCCTCCTGGATCCACAGATCCAACTCGGCTTCGTACGCCGCCCGCGCCGCTATCGGCACCGCATACTGAGCGGTCCCATTCAGCAGACGCGTCGGTCCGTCACTTGACGCCCACTTTCAGGCCACCGTCCAGGCCCCAGTGCGCGCCTCAAAGCGTGCCACAAAGTCAGCCGCGTCGCGGTCCTCGGCCGCCGCCACCGCCGCGCACACTCGCACGTCCGACGCGGTTCGCAACGTGACACCACCCAACGCCGCGATACCAGCCATGCCCATAACCACGTCCACCCCCAGTGGTCGCTCCGGCACCACCAGGGCTGCGAGCGTAACTCGCCTACCCTGGTACACGACCACCACGCGCGCCATGCCGACACATCGCAGCGTCCCGCCGTTCACCGCGTGCATCAGCACGATCCGCGGCTTCCACGCCGCGCAGCACCCGCGGTAGATCAGCACGTCGGTGCAGCCAGTGTCGACCAGTACCCGACGCGCCGTGCCGTCCACCTCCATGCAGACCACCGGCAGCGCGCTCATTCCTCCGGAGACGGCGCTCGCGCTGGCGCGCCCCCGGTGGCGTTTGGGCAGGCAGCGGCGAGATGGGAGCGGCTATCGCACGTCCAGCAACGACGAAACGGGCTCGGCCGTTGCGGTTGGTGTGTGGGCTGCACCACGGCAGCTGCAGCTGTAGCGACCTGCTCGTCGAGCATGACGTTGCGCGCGCGCTCCACGATACTGGCCAGGTCTAGTTGTTCCGCGCGCGAGCTGGCGCGGATCAGCCGCTGGGCCTCGCTGGGGAGCCCGCTGACGAAGGCACAGGCCAGGATAGCGTCGTCCGGGCCGCCGCCGATCAGCGTCAGCAGGCGCCGCAGTGCCGCCAAGTAGACGTCCACGGACTCGGCTGGCTGTATGCGCCGACTGATGAACGTCTTGTAGGCGGGATACCGGTCCAGCGCGAACGCCTTGTACAGGGCGTCCCTGGTGGCGTCCGCGGAGCTGCGTTGCCCGACTGGCAGCTGCGCCCAGACGGCGAAAGCTCCGCCCGTCAGGCGCGACGGCGCCACCACTGCCTGGTCCGCACCGCGAATCTCGCAGAGCATTTTCGTGCGAGTCCACCATTCAACCACGTCTGCCGTCCCGTCGAACTCCGGTATGCTACGCGTGTCAAAGTTCCGCGTACCGGACGTCGGCGCCGCGGCGGCACTGGTGCTCAGCGCCGCACTCACCGCTTCGTCGTCACCCGGCCCCGGCATCGCGCCTGATCTAGCCGAAATAGCTTGTAGTTTACACGACAGAAAAAACGGCAATGCCGGGACCGTCTATTTAGCCACCTCGCACTCGGACGGGTCGCCGCAACACACTCTCCCCCCGCCGGCTCAACCGCCGCCGCGCCCGTCTCCCCCACACGCCATCATGCTCGCCCCGCGCGCCCATTGGCCCGTTCAAATCACGCCACCGCCGCCGGAACCGGCCCGGCCGGCACATGGACCGATCACATGCCCAAATAAGGTGCGGTACAGCGCGCCGGCTCAACCGGCGGACATACCAACCGCGCGAGCGTGCCAGGCGCGGCTCAACACACTACATCTACCTTTGAGGATTTCTCTAAATGTTTCAGGTTCACCGGTTCGTCTTGGTCCTTGGTGGGTTCCCATGCGGTGTTCGGGTCGGCTAGCCGTAGTTTCTGTGCATGCACCAACCGGGTCTTACCGGAGGTCTGATTTCTGATCACATAATTGACTGGGCTCGTCTGCTTGACAATCCGAAAGTATGGTTGCCACGGGAACGATAACTTTGACGACTTGCCAGGTTGTACCGTTGTGTCATAATAATACACGGGATCTCCAATTTTGAAATTTCGCGGCTTGGCTTTGCGGTCTGGGTACTCCCGGTTCCGTTCATTGCTCTCCACAATGTGTGTCTTTACATGGCTGTACGCTTCATGTAAATTCGACAGCATTTTTGGGACATAGTCTTCTCCGTAATACTTCATTTTAGGCTGGTGCAAATTGTCCAGGGGGAGAACAGGGTCTCTGCCGTACAGTGTGAAGAATGGCGAGATGGTTCCAGAGCTTCCAATGTCAGCGGTTCGATAGGCGGCAAGAGTGGCGGGAATCTTTGTGTCCCAATCATCTTGATTTTTGTTGATTGTTTTTGCCAATATGTCGTTTTGGCACCTATGGTACCTTTCGCAGTGTCCGTTACTTTGTGGCCGATATGCACTGGTGGTGATATGGCGAATATTCAAACAGGTTTCCAGCTCGTCTACAACGGCATTTCTAAGTTATGTTCCTAAGTCCGAAAGTACCACGCGTGGACATGAGTAGCGTGGGATGATTTCTTCCATAAGGATTTTCGCGACGGTATGAGCATCCCTTCGCTTAGTGCAAAAACTTTCCGGCCAAGAAGAAAACAAGTCGATGATCGTGATGACGTAACGGTTACCTTTTTGCGTTTCTGGGTATGGTCCACATGTGTCGATCGCAATCATTTCAAAGGGATAGTGAAACCATTACTCGGAACGTGGGAGTCCTCATTTCGCACACAAAGAAGAGAGGAGGTTGCGCTGTGCCGTCTTCGGATCGGCCATACACTTGCTACACACAGGTACCTGCTGACGGCAAGTGACCGCCCTCTGTGCCCACGCTGTGCTACTCCACTCACAGTATATCACGTACTTGTTGGCTGTCCTGGACTGGAACCTGCACGTCGCAGATATCTTGGGCTTCAAAGTATTGATATGACGCTGCGACAAATGCTGGCCGATGATTCTCAGATCGTAGCATCTGGGGATATATTTACATACCTAAAACAAGTAAATTTTGAGATAGTATACCGCCCACCACAAGCACTCTGATATGACCTAAGACCCATTGCCTAACAATAATGTTATGACAGGTAGAGTTATGGGCGCAAAATGACCAACGCAGTCGATGCGCCCTAAAGCACAAATCCACCACCACCACATCTAGTAACTCTGTTACACCCCGTCGGATGAGGGTTGCGCTGTTCGTTTGCGTAATACCCCGCGTCGCACGTGCACAATGTATAATTTGAACATGTAGCATAGTGTATTGAATTTGTATACATACATGATAATTTAGTTCGCACAGTTTCGCTCGGCCCCTTCTTCACAGAGGAACTCGTTGCCTGCGCGACCGTCGACTGCAGTTCTTGCAGACAACATCTTTTGCTGCCGGGCCCGCGACAGCAATCTGACTACAACTGCATACTGGGGGCATCAGTAGCAGTCATCTACCGAAACACTCCGCCAACACGCCCCCACACACAATCTTCACAACCAGCTCGATCCCATGGTGCCTCTGAACCTGGACATATTGTCCCTCAGATTCCCTCCAAAAATGTGTGTCGGTACGACACTTCCTCACATGCAGTGGGCTGTCCTCCACATTTTTATCTCCAGTGACACTCGCACACCTCTCCTTCCATTTCTACAGTGTGCTGTGTTTCCAGAGGTCGTCAATGGTCAATACAGCATCCGGTCTGTGTTCAGAATCTGTATGCGTAAAATGCGTGTAGGTTTTCATAAAACAGGAAAACGAAGGGCCATGAGGATCACAATCTGAAGAGTGTCTGCTACCAGCTGCATGCTGTGATTGGGACACCTATCCTGTCTCGTCCTTCCATAAAACCGAGATACAGATATGGCTTGGTAGCTGCGTCGCCCACGTGCCAATATCCACCTTCGGCATGGCGGACGGTGAGAACCTTGGCCTGAGACAGGGCAGGTGTCAGGTCTTCGACAGTGGTCGAAGGACAGCGGTATCGTTTGACCGCTCTGGTTTGAGATTCTGGATCGATGCAGATCTGGATGCCGAATTGTTTGGCGTGCGACTGCAACTGGTGTGCAAGCGTGCAACTGGAAGCGCTACAGGCCATGTCTCTGAAGCGGGACATGAGCAGTTTGCCGTGCTCGCGTCCGGACGCTGCACCGACGTCCAACTTCAGTACATCGCTGGGCGTCCGATCCGGCCGATCCGACCGAAGCTGCCCGCCTGACTCATCACGACATACATGGCTCACACACGCCGCGCATGAACTTGCACCGACGGCGGCACGAACTTCTGCGCAACGACACCTGGTGGCGAACTGGCTCTTGTCCCTGCGTGTCTGACAAGACTTGTCCCATGCACGGCACATTTCCTTTGTGCGCTCGTGCCGTCCGCCGCAGACCTTGCGCGACCGATTCGCGGTGGGAGCTGTGATCTGCTGCAGCCGCTGTGTCGGTGCTATTTTACCACCTGCACTTCAGAGCGGGTGTCTGCCGCCGTTAGGAAGAAAGCCGTAACTCGAAGAACACAGCTTTCCAGGAGAGCCAAAGAAGCGAATCATACGCATAGGAACGTTTTTTATTATTAGGATCAGTGCGATACCAGTCGATTCCTCTTCCACCATCGACTCGGCCGCCACCTTTGTGTACACGAACTTGTCCCACGGGCGGACTCGATGACCTTGCAACTGCCCAAGTGCGGACGCCTGTCTTCCGCCAACTCTTTCAGCTTTGCCTGTTTGACACCACTCACCATGTCTCGGAAGTCGACCGGCGCCTTCCCGATCACTGCGTAATTACAGCTATGAAGTCGTCCATATCCGACACCTGTTTCAGCTTCTTCAGTTTCTTGCTAGATGCTTGGTGGATGGCACCTGCGAACATGGAAGTGTGGCCCTTTTGTATATACTCGTGTGTGATGATTTTGACATTTAAGTATGTGCGGTGGACGGCTTGGAGCACGCTTGTGATCCGTGTCCTTTTTTCGGGTGTGCAGTTGTCCATCCACACTACGACTTTCTCCGCGCCAAGTTCCAGCTACAGAAGTGTGAGAACCGCCGAGGCCACATCAACAGTGTCTCGGCCCGCAGTCGCCTCATGTCAGATGGTGGACACCGCCCATTTCGTGCCGTGGGTAGCGTGGGGACGGGTGCCGACTGGCGCAAATGTCTCGTTGAAAACGACCAGGCGTGGGGTGAAGAACACGTTTGTGAGGGATTCGGGAAGCAGGAAAATCTTCATCATGTCTGATGAAACAACCACTTCTCCCTCTGTCCGGGCTCGTGGGTCACGTTGGTATCCTTCCCTAGCTTCATCTCGGAACTGGATGTGCTCACTGTGTCGCTTGCAGTGTTCACAAGTCGTGCTTTCGTCGCAGGAGTGAAGTGCGTGCATGGTACAGTCAGCACACCCTTCGTTGCCTAACTTGGCGAACGAAATGTTTAGTTCCGTCAGCACCCTCCGGCAAGTGGCTTCGCTGTAGGTATCACCATGCGTTTCTTTGAAGTCGCGGTAAGGCCTTGCGCTGTTCAGCTGGGGTTGGAGATACCGCCGGTTAGTTGCATGAAGATACCTGTAGCGAGGTGCTACCGGCTTGTAGGATATGATGTGCTTGATGATGGTGTCGCGGTTGATTTTGTTAGCTGTAGCTATCCTCCTTCTGTATCTGGGTGCTGACGCCTTCGTCCTAACAGCTTGGAGTGCCGGCTTGTCGTTTCCGGGTTGGAAGCCTAGTGTATCGAGAGAAAAAATGGTTTGCATACCAATGCGTCGTCCACCGGCACATGCCGAGTAAAATTATCACGATTTGCCTTGCGCTTCAATTCAGGGACCCTGACGACGTATCGTCGGTATCACTCACGGCGTCCGATGATGGTTAGTCCATTGACCCTTGTGTGGATCTTGCGTTCGACGTTTGGCTCCACCCCATCCATCGTCGGCTTCACCCTGAGATAACACCCTCCACCGGTGGTTGATGGCGAAGGTCGTATGCCTCGTTCAAGCTTACCCACTCAGATCGCGAGGTCCTGTCTTTGCCTCACTGCGGCTTCAACCAGAACTGGCGCCGATGTGGAAACATCAGTGACAGTAGATTTTCAACGATTTTCTTGACCTTTACCCTATTTATGCCGCGCGAGCGCTGGTGCGGGTCTCAAAGTTCTGCCTCAAGTCAGATGTCTTCGTTATGCTGTTCGCCCGCCACGAGGTTTGGGAAATGATGTCTTGGCGTAGAATGCAGGACCGGTTCTTTCATGCGGAGTTTCTGTATAAGATGTGCTTTGCGACCAGATCCTGTGCGGTATTGTGGTTTCATTTATACGCAGAAAGTGGTTTCAAGCTTTCGGCACTGTGCTGATGGAACAGTGAGGTGTCCACGGCTTACATATAACCCGTAGTTGAGAAAATAACAACAGTGTTCCACCATGTCTTGGCTTTTCATAATGTACCGCTCGCCCTCCCGTCTTGCCGAATGTCTGCGGGGGGGGCTGAGAGCGATTTGCAGTTACGGGTATGCCATTCTGAAATGGCGTCTTCGCGGTTCTCGCTCTCTGCAGATGTTTCACCAGTTATCTTGCCAAGCTTCGTCGTCCCGCAGATGATTTCGGACACACTGTCCATAGCCTGGCGCTGGCATCTGGAGATCTGGATTAGTCCCGAAACCCCTCCTCTCACACGTTATGTTGATCGCCACGGAGGTTCCGGTGTGTACGAGGCGCCGCCGGGAACCCATTTTGTGTCCGCGTGTGGGAGTTGCTGCAGGAGAGCAGCATTCGTTTGCGCAGCATTATGAGAGTGAAGTTAATCCACACTCCACCGTTGGAGCTGACCCCACCTGCGATTGCCAATCACTTGATGAACACCTGTAAAGCGGAGGTCATGCCAGACGTTTTTCACATGAAGGCCTTCGAACACTTGGAATCTTATGATGGATGTGTTTCTACTTACACTGATGGTGAGGTATGGGATGTATGGGATCGTAAGTGGTTCCACTATCGGTACTTTTACACTGCTTTCACATGCATCGATCTACACAGCTTAATTGATCGCTATTAAAGAAGCGCTGTTTCATTGAAGTTGGAATATATATTTTATTTTAATATTCACGTTGTGTTTGCTTCGTTTAGTAGTCCTTTCGCTTTCAGGTCCTTTTACCTTCATGACCCGCTTTTACAGGACATCTTGTTGCGTCTTAATGTTCCGAGAAATTATGGGAAGAGCGTCACCTTGTGCGGGATTACGTCCCGTCCCGCACAGCTCCTGCATCAGGTACTTCACAAGTTCCACCACATACGCGAAGGTGGAGATTGGCGGCGCTTGCTGCGGACTGGTCGGTTTCCCGGCGTATGGCCAGAGTTTCCAGACATACCGATACTCGGCATCAGCCACCGACCGGAACAGAACGTCGTATTTGCCGGGCTTCTAGGGTATGTAGACCTTGAAGCCGCAGCGCCCTCTGAACCGGACGAGCGTCTCGTCCACGCAGACGTCGTCTGACGGCTTCAGGTGGCGCCGCGTGTCTTCGTCACACACGCCGAACACCTCGTGAGGCAGGCAGAATTTGTCGGCTTCGCGTCTGACAGGTCGGGTTGCGATGTCATCAAACCGGAGGCAGCACAGGAGCTTCACGTAGCGGCGGTGGCTCATTATGGCCGAGAAGGGTGAAAGTGCAAACATACCCCGAAACAGATCTTCAGCTGCGCTGTTTGCACCCACTCAGCCCTGCAGCAGAGAGAGGCCGACAAAGGCCATCAGCTCTGAGCGAGTCACTGGAGCGTACACCTGGAGATGCGTTGAGTCCGGATCCCTTGTTGTGCTCTCATACTTCGCATTCTCCTCCAGCAGTTTTCATTGGTGTATTTTAGCGTTAGGTAGATCACGCCGTCTTGAAAGAAACAGCATGCATGCTGCCATATCCGAAGTTGCAGTCCTCGCCTCCACGATGAGACCTGGCCTCTGGAGCGTGAGGTTCGCGTCCATCCTCCTGGAGCGCTGGGCAGGTGGCTGCAGTGACCACTCAGCCACCGTTTTGTTGCGGGTCAAACATACAGAAGGCGCCTGATCTTGCTGGAGTAGGAAGTACTACCCTTCATCCATGGTACGCTTTGACTTTGTTAGCTCTTTTTACACTCTCCTTATGCGAGGCAGATTTTCGTCGTTTTTCTCGCCTTTAGCGACATTTCGGACATTTCTAGGCAGGTACACAAAGATGTCGTATATTGAACAGTAAAATCGGGAGATATTTTCGAAATACCGGGGGTGGATTTCGCCCCCCCCCCCCAGTGCGCGTGTACAGCTAGTGCCATACAGGCAGCTGGCGTGCGCGAGATGGTCGTACAGGCGGCAGCCGCGCGAGCACACATCACTGGCGTTTATGGACCCGGGACGGTGCCTCCATGATTTAGCGTCGGACGCATCCTGGATCTGGGCCACACAATTGGCGAGGACTGTGTGATATTGGTGGTTTTCGCCTTTGATTCACTTCGGATGGTCGTGTGTTTCAGATGTCATGTCGTGTGTCTGTGGTTCAGATCGTTCGACGCCGTCGCCACACTCGAGTCGGAGGTATGCAACGACGCCAAATCTGCCTTCTGAGGCGTCGATGAACACATCAGCTGACAGCTGATCGGCATTTGTCCGCTGTGCCGATAACACCGTGGGACATGGAAGCCATGTTTTCAATCCAGACCTTCCACCCAGTGTTGCCGGGTCTCGTCAACGTACGGTTGGCGATGCCTTCGTCGCATCCGCAGCCCACCCCAACCATCCCACCTTTTGGTCGGTGTTTTTCCCGACGTATTCTGGCTATGTTCCGCGGTGGACGAGACATCTGTTCCTTGCTGTGTGTGTGGTGATTCACCTCTGTCGCGTAATATTGCGTGGGTGATGTGTGGTATTGTTAACACTTCCTCTCTGGAGACTGGCCCCTTCAGATATTGATGTATCGGTCTGTCATGTCTGAGGCAAGTTGGCGTCATTCCCCAAGAGCGTAAACTAAGGACACTGGAGCTCGTATCACCATACGGGAACTGTGCGCCGCAGTGTACGGATGGTCTGAAGGCGGACACCGATGCTGGCAGTACCTTTGTGACGGACACTGCAACGTGAACGTTTTCTCTTCTAGCGCATGCATCAGTGCACACATCGCAGGTTGCCGCCATTAGCAAACCTGAGCTGTATTGAGATCGGACATGATGCATTGCACGTTGTCTATATCAACTCGTTCAATAGCCCATTGGCGCTAAGAGGATTTAACCCATTGAACTTAGTTGTGCAAGACGTTTTATCTAGCCTCACGACGCTCCCCATTGCAGATAAAAGTGTGGCATTCTGTTGGCTTCCAAGATACGTGGGTTAGTGGGAAGGAGGCTATTGGTGCTGCAGCGAAGCGCGCTGCCAAAGGTCCACGAAAACGAATGCATCGTCCATGCATTTACGATGCATTCTCTCTCCCTGCGAGAGACTTGATGATTCTGGTGCCAGCGACTAGTATGCTATGCCAAAATTAGATTGTGTACTGCTGGACCCTCTCCGGCGCCAGATTTTAGGACGGGTAAACACTGACACTTTACGAATGCTACTAAACAATGACTCTGGGGTTGTATCGTCTGGAAACATTTTTACTTTCATTCAACAAGCACGTTTTGAAGTTATATATCGCCGCCCCTGAAGACTATTAACTACTGACTACTATGGGAGCATAGTAGATTAACTATAAACGCAGTTATGGGCGCAAAATGACCATTGCAGTCGACGCGCCCCTAAGCACCAATTCATCATCATCATATGCCAAAATTATTATAATTCCTGTCGTGGGCCTCAAGTCGCTCAACTAGACCGTTCTTCTTCCCCGCGACACGAGTTCACTTCTGCCGAAGCGTGTTTTCACTTTTCAGACCCCGAGTGCTGAGGATCGCCTGGCTGCCCGATGCCCGAGTGCTGAGGATCTCCTAGCTGTCTGATGCCCGGGTGCTGAGGATCTCCTGGCTGTCTGATGCCCGAGTGCTGCGGATCGCCTGGCTGCCTGAGGATCTCCTGGCTGTCTGATACCCGAGTGCTGAGGATCGCCTGGTTGCCTGATGCTCGAGTGCTGAGGATCTCCTGGCTGCCTGATGCCCGAGTGCTGAAGGATCGCCTGGCCGCCTGATGCCCGAGTGCTGAGGATCGCCTGGCTGTCTGATGCCTGAGTACTCGGCTCAAGCTCGGCCGTCGGCCGGCACACACATCGCGGTGCAGTTCAACATGCTGGAGGCGGGCACCATGCACGGGCTGACGTTCTGGTTGGACGTGGCTTTCTGCGGCCCGCAGAGTGCGGTGTGGCTGAGCACGCGCCGACCGAGCCTCTGACGCACTGGTGCCGGGTGCGCTGTCTGCTGCGGCTCCCGCTGCCCGCCAAACAGGGCCAGCTCGTCACCGGCCGCGTGCTCATGGTGGCCAACCAGAGGTGAGGCTGTCGTCATGGTGGCCAACCAGAGGTGAGGCTGTCGTCATGGTGGCCAACCAGAGGTGAGACTGTCGTCATGGTGGCCAACCAGAGGTGAGACTGTCGTCATGGTGGCCAACCAGAGGTGAGGCTGTCGTCATGGTGGCCAACCAGAGGTGAGGCTGTCGTCATGGTGGCCAACCAGAGGTGAGGCTGTCGTCATGGTGGCCAACCAGAGGTGAGATTGCCCACCAGAGGTGAGCTGTCGTCATGGTGGCCAACCAGAGGTGAGACTGTCGTCATGGTGGCCAGCCAGAGGTGAGGCTGTCGTCATGGTACCATGGTGGCCGACCAGAGGTGGCACTGTCCTCATGGTACCATGGTGGGCAACCAGAGGTGAGACTGTCGTCATGGTACCATGGTGGCCGACCAGAGGTGGCACTGTCCTCATGGTACCATGGTGGCCAACCAGAGGTGAGACTGTGGTCATGGTCCCATGGTGGCCGACCAGAGGTGAGGATTTGATGTTGACACCAGGGAGAGTCACCAAATAAGAATATAGTCCTTCTGCTGGGTAGGTAACAAATTACTATCCGTTCCTGACAACAGCGTCGCCCAATGTCTATGACTACTTATACATGCGTTCTGTTTCGCTTCTATGGTAGCTCTGCACTACACAGTGCATTATCAATTTTGTTCTTCCTTGCGGAGATAGGAGTTGACGTAATATATGCACCTACCTAACTGATAATTTGCTTCCCCAGATCTTATATCAAGCACCTTAATAGCTACCGATGTTTTATATTCGTATGTGACAGTCTAACGCGTGCTTAGGCAACCTTGTTATGGGTGCAATATAACCTTATGGGGTTGACGCACCCTAAAACTCCAATAATCATCATCACAAAGTGCATTATGTGTCATTATGTGCATTCAGTTTGCACTCGAATTCCAGAAGTAGAATACAGAGGTATCTGCCCTACGTATGAAGTTACTGAAACTCGACGTTTTTGGCTGGTTCCGTGCTGCTCACTTTGTCCTATTTCTGCAGCACCCAGCGTGTTGAGCGGTATGACGGTCAACGAGCTGCACGAGGTTGCCATCGACACGGCCAGTGCGTAATACTCCGTCCTCAGATG
Organism: Ashinkailepas kermadecensis; assembly: GCA_034440615.1. Taxonomy (NCBI): domain Eukaryota; kingdom Metazoa; phylum Arthropoda; class Thecostraca; family Neolepadidae; genus Ashinkailepas; species Ashinkailepas kermadecensis. The sequence continues at coordinate 167,511 of JAOTOM010003886.1, read as the reverse complement.
TGAGGTGAACCTCGGCTCGTCGTGTCCGTCTGTTGGCGGTGTGACTCACAGCAGTGTGTGGCGGCTGTGATGGATGACGCTGTGCGGGGCTGCCTGGAGCCGGAGCGCAGCCCACACCGACACAGTACTCCGTGTGTCCACAGAGAGCTCGTCCGCCTGGGCTCCATCCCAGCCGTGGCCGCAGCAGGACGCGGCTGTAAGAAAGCGGCGCCGGCGGCGGTCACCTCCCGGTCCGGTGCCGTGCGGCCGACACAGAGCCGCCCTCCGCCCCGCCCACAGCCCCTTCGGCCTCCTCGACCGACCCGGACGCTCCTGCAACAGCAAGAGCGACGCAGGCTCGCTAGTAATGGCTCGGGCACTAGTAATGGCTCGCGCGCTTAGCAATAGCTCGCCATTGACAGTTGTGTCACGACGATGTCCAACTTTCGGCTGTGATCTGGAGTTCACGTCATGACAGCGCATGTGTGACTGGGCGATGTCGGGCCGTGCCTCACCGACACCGAGCGGCCACACCGGGTCGTGGAGGTGGTGCCGGTGGAGGTGTAGCCAGCAGGCCGGGTCGGCACCTGCAAATGGGATCGGCGTCTGCGGGCCAGCATACGCATCGACGGGTAGACCGTGAGCATCCAAAGACGAGACTGCGTTGGAGAGGCTGCGCTGTGGTGGTGTTCCGTCTCGGAGTTCCGGTGGTATCAGGCTGTTCCGGTGGTCAAGGTGTCGAACCTGAAGCCCAGCTGTGCTGGCGGCTGGCCAGTTAACGTGAGGTGTTTGCAGAGTGGGTTCCGAACCGAGCTGCGGCCTGTCTGCTTCTGTGAGGCCGACAGGTCTGCGAGAGTTCTGTGTCAGCTGTTGGATGGTCCGCGCGACTGTGTCGGACAGCTGTCTCCGAGCCGTGCCCGGCGATGGCCACTCTCAAGGTCCGACCCGTTGCTATGCAGTGTGCGGCATGTTCGGCACCGTGTGATATTTTCGGCCACTTGATGACTGCCATGGTAGATATTTCCCATTGGATATGCGCCTTGGTAGATTGCAGCTGTTGACAATGCATTGCGTGTCGCGCGAGCAGCGATGAGATCGGTACTCTAGCAAATCATTTTGAATTAAATCCACCACATGCGTAAATTCTGGCAGTTGACGGGTTCGGGTAGTTGCCTGATGTTTTCCGCTGCAGGGCGTCGTGCTACACGCAATGCGAATCTGCACTTTACCGTGCAGAATGCGATGCTGCTAGCATTGCTTTTGCATCGCACCTGTGTCCTACGTGCTGTGCATGTTCACTGTCGCAGTGGTGCTTTTGCGTGTGATTTCCTGAATATAGAGTCTGGTGACTGAGCTATGCTTGGCTATTGTACGAATGGAAGCTGCGAAAACGATTTAGTTGAGTCCTGTCGTGACATGCCAGCTGCCAGTGTATTTTGGTGTTGGATGCAATTTGGCGCCCATCTCCGTAAGTGAATCAGCGGGCATGGGAAGTGAAAAGCGGGGATATAATACTGACTGCATATCGAAGGTATGACTGAATTCATGTCGTCTTACCTGGATGTGAAAATTTGAGAAATTAGACAATACATGACTGGCAGACGTTTGTCGAACACGTCGCATATCACGAAATGATTTGGCGTTAACGTCGGAAGCCGTATCACCGGCTTCAGTGATTCGTGGCCACTAATGGAAACCAGCGTCCCACGCTTTCAGAGTTACCGTTGGAAGCCGTATCACCCCCTACACCTTGAAGCCAGATTTGGCTGAATGGTAAATTGTAACTCAATGACGTAGTGTAGGTATAACAGTGCGGACGGCTGTGTCTGGTGACGGCGTACCGTTTTCAGCGAAGTTCTATCACCGTGACCGACAGCTTGACCCTGTTTTACTTCAGTCTCATTCTGCAAATCTTCTGGTTCCACATTCGTTTTACACGCCCAATTTAATGATGTATGGTGTCTTGAACAGCCTGTGAAGTTTTTTGGACAAAAATTGCATTCTTTGGAAAACTACGATGGCAAAGAGGGGGGGGGGGGTGCAGAATGTCGGCACGCTCATATCCTACCCACTGGTATTTTGTTCGGGTTTATGGGCCCTTTTATCCAGTTCGTCTATCTATCCCATGAAAAATGCTGCCATGTATGTGAGAATTGTGTGACAAAACTGACTTCGAACTATGATTACAATCAATCTTGCTAAAATACAATCGTGTTGCTTTGAAAAATAGAATATCAAACCACTTTGCAAAGTACTAATTTTCAAGCATCATCTTCGCCGGCGCCCGAAATAAATAGCCATCTGTGGAAAAGCGAAATCCCATTATTAACTGCTTTCCGTCGAGACTTGCTATCGGAGCGGCTTCTAGTTCCGAGACTTGCGTGTGGAACAGATCAAAACTGAAAGGCTAGGTTAAACTAGATACAGGGATACAATTTGTAACCACAAATAACTGCATTCAATTTGCCGAGTGCGCTACATGCAATGTCACGTTCTCAGTTGAAATAGCATTCATGATCATAGCGTGGTTTTCCAACTAGTTCCGATTGTGAGTTACGAAAATTGCGGGTTAGGTTGCGGGATTTGTTTTAGTTTGCCCTACCGTACGATTACAACTTTCTTTTTCAATCCAACGTATTTTACCTATATACTTGGCGTGCACGGAACACCATGAAACTCGCCCACACATCACCAAACAAGTCTCGATTGTCATCATCCGGCTGACACCCGTTGCGCCAGGCCATCGCTTCTCCTCTGCGTTCCCATGATGCCCTCCGACCGCCGCCGCCTCGCGCCTGTCGTGCCCTCACTGCCGGTTCTGCTGCTGCTCGTGTGGACGTGCAGCGCCCCATGCGGCGCCCTCGTGCACTACCACAACTGCTCCTGCGGCGCGCCCATGTACCCGGCCGCCGACCACCGGCTCGCCGACCGCATCGTCAACGGCGCGCCATCGCGCAAGGAGGAGTTCCCCTGGCTGGTGGGCCTGCAGACGGGCAAGTGGTACACGGCGGCGCCCAAGTGCGGCGGCTCGCTGATCACCGACCGGCACGTGGTGACGGCCGGCCACTGTCTGCTGCACGCGTCCGGCCTGCACCCGGACACCACATACGCGCTGGTCGGCGCTTACGACTGGACGGACCGGTTCGACGTGCGCCGCTCGCAGATCGTGCGCGTGCAGGAGGGCCGTCCGCTCAGCACGTTCGACTACCGCCGGCTGGAGGGCGACATCTCCATTGTCCAGCTGGAGCAGCCGATCGAGATCAACCCGACCGCCTACCCGATCTGCCTGCCGCCGGCCAACCTGACGCTGGACAGGGTCACTGAGGCGGTGGTGAGCGGCTGGGGGCGGCTGACGGACGGCGGCAGTCAGCCGCACGTCAACTTCAAGACCAACCGCAAGCTGCGCGTCCTCGACCACGAGGCGTGCATGCGCCTCCCGAAGCTGCAGAAGGTGCTGGGCCGCGACCGGCTGACCGATCGGCAGATCTGCGCGCTGGGCGACGACACCGACTCGTGTCAGGGCGACTCTGGCGGCCCGCTCATGTGGCTCGACCCGCTCACCAGCCGCTACCACCTGATCGGCATCGTCAGCTTCGGCTGGGTGTGCAACACGCCCGGCCTGCCGGGCATCTACACCAGCCTGCTCAGCGACAACATCAGGAACTACGTCACGTGCAATGTGGACGGCGGGGTTACATGCGACAAATGACGTGGCTGGCAGACCAGTGGGGTTACCTGTGGTAAATGATGTGGCTGGCAGACCGGTGGGTTACCTGCGACAAGTGATGTGGATGGAAGATCGGTGGGGTTACCTACGATAAATGATTTGGTTGGAAAACCGGTGCGCCGAGGCAGAAGTGGTTTCTTCACAGATGTTTCAGCAGGAACCTTGGTCACTCTAATCCTTCACAAGTTACTGGGTGGCGAATTGCACATAGGATGTGTTTTGTGTTAGTCTACGCTGCTACACCAGTAATAATAATTGCATGTCCTGAAAGCGCTGCATCCCTCAGACGTATGATGCAAAAGTAAACGAATGAAGTAAAATGCAAGTAAAAAATATACAAGTTAACTGAATTTAAAACAAGTTTAATTTGTGTAAAGAATGATGTTGAGCTGGATAAAATGTAACTTACTGATAAGCTGACGCCTGTCATGTTTATCTATGTACAGGTAGACATCATTTGGTAGCACATTAGGGCCACAGTTTCTGGTGGCTGAAGTGTCGGCAGTGACTCCGCTGCGATAAGGTATCGCACTGCTTTGTCATCCAACAATCGCACCTCAGGGACTGCGAGTGGTGTGGGCTGTGCTTTCGTGAGTGGGTCCAATACACGGACATTTACACTGCCTGCACACGCGTCCGTGTATACCGCCGAATTGATGGCCATTCAAAAAGCGTTATGCTTCATTGAAGTGGGGCATGCAAGAACTCATGTTGTCTCAGATTCGTTAAGCAGTCTTTTGGCTCTGAAGTCCTTTTATCCGCGTGACCCCCTTTTACAGGACATCGCTATTCGTCTTAATACCCTCAGCCAGTCTGGAAAAAGCGTCACGCTGTGCTGGGTCCCTAGCCATGTGGGCATTACCGGAAACGACATGGCTGATGCGGCGGCAAAGAGGGCAGCCGGTAAGCCTTCTACCCATGTACTTCCCCTTCCTGCCACAAATCTCAACCAGACCATCAACGCATTCTTCGAGCTCAAATGGCAGAAAGCGTGGGACTTAATTGATAATAATAAGCTAAAAACATTGAAAAGCCGCCTAGTGTTGTGGAAGTCATCTGTAAGAAAATCCCGATGGCAAGAAATAGTACTGACTAGGCTGAGGATAGGGCACACATACGCCACCCACATTTACTTGCTGATGAACGAGTCCAGGCCGATCTGCGACCATTGTGATGTACCCCTCACAGTGCGTCATGCCCTGTTGTCATGTCCCCGCTTTCGAGTGCAGCGAAGACGGCATTTTGGACAACGAGTAGACTCGCTTACTCTTGCTGACATTTTAGGTGACGATTCGCGTTTTATCCACACGGGCACATTATTTGAATATATCTCCGACATCAAGCTCCATGTCATCTGTCCATCGCTGTAGTGTGCTTTTATTGTGCATGTATACCTGTGACTTAGGCGTGTGAAACTGTGTACTTCGGAAGAATGTCTGAACTTTTTTTTTAGCAGGTAGCACACTATTAGTTATGGGCGCTAAATGACCAAACCTGGTCCATGCGCCCTAAAACTCAAATAACCAACCAACCAACAATCGCACCGTAAATATTTAGGCGCTCGGAATTGTGAGAGTGCATGTATTATCATCGTCATCATTTTGTGCAGAGTTAATACGAAGTGTACCTAAAACGGTACACATTGTTCAAGTGAAATTGAAGGGGACGAGTGGTCTAGGGGTAAGATGCTCGTCTCGCAATCGAAAGGTTGTGGGTTCGAGTCTCACCTGTCGCTACTCTTCGCCCGCGACCAATCGGCGTGAGAGATTGGCGACGCTACATGACTCAACGGTCGACGTGTCGTAAAACCAATAACCAACCAATCAAGTGAAATTGAAATAATTCCTTACCACAGTCCGCGCCGGGCCGTGAGCACATTTCGTTTATCCGATCTGGTTTTGAGTAAAACATTTGTATTTGTATATCGTGTCGGATAATTCATTATGCACTAGTTGGTGCGAAATCAGTTGCTGCGCTCATAAGTGCAAGAAGACAATGTACACCGGGTCTGCCTTCCTACCTACCGTTCGGAAAAACACCGGGTCTGCTCTCTTGCCGTTCGGAGGAACACCGGGTCTGCCCTCCGGCCGTTAGAAAGAATATCGAGCCTGCCCTCCCATCGTTCGGAAGAGTACCGGGTCTGCCATCCTACCCTTTGTAAGGACATCGGACCCGCCCTCCTACTCGAAAAAGTCAAATGGCATTGTGTTTGTATGTCTGTGTCGTGTGCGTGCCTGTGTGCGCACGCACTGTACGTGTGTGTGCGCATGTACGTGTGTATGTGTGCACGCGCGCGTGCGTGCGCAAGCGTGCTCTTGCGTTCGTGCGCATGCGTGTGCATGTGTCAGAGAGAGAGAGAGAGAGAGGGGGGGGGGTTGCACCGCCAATGGTGGCGTTTTGCCGCCCCGACTGATACATTTGACATTGTTGTGAACCCCAGCCGGCCGGGGGTGCGCATCAGCCACGAGCCGTCACCCTGTTGTGTGCACAATTGTGCACAATTGCGTCCAATCAGCGCGAGCCGTGGTGGCTGGGCGGCCAGCCGGCTGCAGCCGCTGGTCTTCTGCCGTCAGGGGCGCCGGAGGCTAATGGGCCGCCGTCAGGGGCGCCGCCGTCAGGGGCGCCGGAGGCTAATGGGCCGCCGCTGCAGCAGAACGTCCGCTGAGGAAATTCGTACTGCGACCGATCGGTCGTGATTGGTCGACAGTATGGTAGGGGCGGCGACAGCGTGGTGTAGAGCGCAGACCCCAGGAGGAATGCAACGCTTGCATTGCTTGCTGCCAGGAGCAATGCAACGGCCTAGCCACGGTGCGAGGCGAAGAAGCAGTCGCCTTCCCCACACCCTGCACGTCCGAGAGGGGCACCGCAGGGATCTCTTAGACCTCCAGACATTGACCCTTAGATGACCACCGCATGTACTCCCAGCGGTGCCCTCTTCGAAACCCCGCATGGCCTCACCATCCACGAGGCGGTCACCACATCCCCTGAAGGTATGATGGGACCCCGATGACCTACTAAGGGCTTGCGCAGACCCCCCCCCACCGACCAGCGGAGCCCCATAAGACAATTCTGTGTGGATGAAGGGGTGGCTACGTCCTCTTCTGAATATGTAGGAGCACAGGGGACCTGCTCAGGATCTCGCAGAGCTCTATGTCTCCAACGTGGCTTCCAAGATGGGCGATGGAATAGCCACTCGCTTCTCTAGAGATATGACAGCTTCCATGACTGACTAATTAATTATGCCACAATGATTTGTCACACTTCCATTGGATCCCAGTAGGTCCCTCTGAGTGGATCCAAGAGGCGTGAGAGGTCGAGCATCCCTGGAGGTATGCGCTGGAGGGGGATGGGGCAGAAGAACTGGGAAGGGCTAAACAATTGCCCAGTCAGAGGCAGAATGAATTATTATTTGGGGAATTCCTCAGGGCTCCCAAAGCCCCGGTGCTCCTTGCCAATTCATCCCCTCCCCGTGGTCGGACCTTGACCATGGTCATCCTGGCAGACTGTCACGGAGCGCTTAAAGGTGAAACGACGCAGTATGCTCTGCTAATAATAGCTGTTAAGTGGCACAGCATGTGCCAGTGATTGCCAATGGTAAACATACTTTGAAGCCTAATTGAAAAAAGCACGACTAATACAAGAAAACAAGCATCTGCCGGTGGTTGCTATTTTGATTCCATATTTGCTGCGGATCAAATTCGGGTCGGAGTTTGGAGTGGCCTTGAAGCTGGATCGTCTGGGATCAGTCATCAGTCTGCAGTCACTACTGCTGATTCGCTGACTTTTCCAAGCAAGTTGACAACTGCCAAGCCACCTGGAGCGCAGCCGGCCATATCTGATGTCGAAGACAACACAAACAGAAACTCAATACGATTTTCATCAGGCAAAACATTACATTCACTAAGTAGTTTCTGTGTGACTTGCTATCTCTCCTCCGCAGCTTCAAGCTTCAATTCAGTGCATGGTGCTTCACTGCTGCAATCGTTGCAATCGCTGGTGCAATCACCGGAGCTGCCTGGTGACCAAAGCTGTTTGCATGTATTGTCACATCGACACCACCTGTATAAAGCATCAATCGGCGCTCCTCTGTCGCCGTTCTGTCATTGTCGTGGTCGGTAATGGCCACGAACGAGAGCCAAGGGTATGAATCAGCATGAAATGTAAACATTTTGTGCAAGCTCACTTGCCATATTGCCACAAAGCATAAAAATACAAACAGATAGCCAGAAAGCACCACGCCAAGGCGTCATCACGGAACTTGTCTCGTGTGTAGAGCTGTGTGGCAACGATATCGTCTGCAATGCAAGCCTGAAAGCGAAGAGAGCTATCTCAGCATTGCCGTTGCGCTCAAACAGGGCCGACGGCAGGCAGTCTGGTAACATCAAGGGTAATCAGGGCTTTGAGCGCGGACGGTTACTGGGGAGTGGACATTAACAGATGTTCTTGCTACTGAGGCGGCGAATGGGTATATTATTGATAAGAATGCACACACAAATTGATTTGAACCAAACGTCGCGTCCTCCTTGCGGAGGTTGACATTACATTACATATCTTCCGTTTCCCTCCTGTTCTCTCTACCACTTCCTGACCCTTTCACTATCATTTTCCCCTTCCCTAGCTCATATTGTGTCTCTGTATCTGTCTCAGAACCAGAAACCGAAGCCAGGTATCAGAGGGAAACAGCTGACTGGTGAGCAAAGCAAATAACCACACTGCTGATATTGCATGAACATGGATGGCTCATAAAAACCGTGCCGAAAGCAATATAAAACAAAAGTAGATGTACCAGAACAACAATAAAATCACGCATCGATATCGTTTCTATTGGACAACACCGAGCGTATGCATAGGCAGAGCTAGGACTCGGAACCCCTTCGGATCGTTCCGTAAGTCATCAAATAATATGATCTGCCTTCGGGCTCGTAGTCATGCTTCCGGCAAATTCATCCATGATATTAACCCTCGCCCGTATAGGGGGGGGGGGTGCAACCCAACCCCCGCCACCCCTAAGGTTTTTTGTGTATTCCTTCCAAACCGAAGAACGGATCGCTCTGAGATTTTCAGTACCCTCTGGGGCAACCTTTTGACGACTTTTGGTGAATTTTTTTTTGGGAGGTCATGTCAGGTCACAGAGTTATGAGGTCATAAAAGGGAGCACCTCCGAGCAATTTTCAACAAATACGTGATTATCGCACCTAAACATGACATTGTTGCCTACATCGACTGGTATTATGTGTTTTGCAATGCAATTTTGCAATGCCCAGATGGGTTCCGATTGGAAAAATAATGTTCCAAAAATCGGTGACCTCGTTTGACCTTTCGACCTTTTTTTAGCTGACCTACGGTAATTCTTCGTGCTGAATTCGAATTCAGCGTCCATTTTTTACCCTAAGGAACTTTAAACTTCGAAATTGGAACCACTCTTCAAAAAGTTGGATATTTGGGGTCACGGCTTTGACCTCATTTGGTGCATGACATATTGGTCCGATCACATCGTGTCACATGTCGTTATGTTCGCAAATACCTATGCAACACACCGATATCTTCTGGGTGGTGGCGAGACGCCGCTGTGTCCGAAATGCACGGCACCATTGTCTGTGCGACACATTTTAGTTTCATGTCCCCGGCTTGCCCACGAACGGAGACGTCACTTTGGACGTTCCCCTGTCTCGCTTCGGGAAGTATTAGGAGACGAATCTGACGCTGTTCACTCGGGACAACTTTTCAAATTCCTCTTGGAAATTAGATTTTCAGTGATTTACACCGGCCATTAGCATACTGATTCAACTGATGGTTAGTACCAGTTTTCGACATGGTCTTATAACTCGTCCGAAATGGCGTTCACACGCTTTTATGTATAAATGACTGAGTTATGGGCGCTATATGACCTGTGCAGTCGATGCGCCCCTAAACCACAATAACTAACTAAACATGTTTCCGGCTATGTCGTGCATATTTAGACAGTAGGTTCGATATAACTGACGACTTTCTTCGGAAAATACCCAAAAAATCAATTTTAGACCTTTGACCTGACCTGGAAGGTCAACCATTGACCTTAGAAGGTGATACTGAATTCCAATCGCGAGATCTCGGCCAAATCTATAACTTTGGTATTTGGTTCGTTTTCGTAACATGAACGGTTTCGAATCTCGCCAGGGGGGGGGGGTCGTACCCCCCCTATACGACCGAAGGTGGTAAAATGCCGAATACTGGCTAGGGTTAAGTCAAAACAGAGCAATATCCCAGCTATTTCGTTTGCCCCAACAACGGACATGTCAGTCTTCCTCCAAGTGATATATACCCCTCCATATTATCACATATACGGTCCGAATGGCAACGAACCTGGAATTCCAAACCTAGTAAGTTGAGGGTTATAAAGCCGGCACTAGGTATGTGGCACTCCTAACACCGGACCTCACGACGGGAGGAAGTAACGCTCTGCCGATTGAGGATTGGCCATACATTCGCGACACATAGCTTTCTTCTGACCGGTGATGACCAACCTTTATGCCCACGCTGTTCGAACCCGCTTACCGTGTATCATGTTTTAGTAGATTGTGTACTGCTGGACCTTCTCCGACGCCAGATTTTAGGACGGGTAAACATTGACACTTTACGAATGCTACTAAACAATGACTCTGGGGTTGTATCGTCTGGAAACATTTTTACTTTCCTTCAACAAGCACGTTTTGAAGTTATATATCGCCGCCCCTGAAGACTATTAACTACTGACTACTATGGGAGCATAGTAGATTAACTATAAACGCAGTTATGGGCGCAAAATGACCATTGCAGTCGACGCGCCCCTAAACACCAATTCATCATCATCAACGGACACGTCAGTGGCCATATTTTATGTCGTCGTATTGTGTCACAGGGGTGCGGATTCAGGAAGGCGGCAGACGCACACATGTTCTGCGTATTGAGGGCAATTTGTCGTTTTCTGTGCCGAAGGCCCGGAATGGCCAGAGGGGCATCTTCATTTGGCTCCGGTCTCATCCGATTTCAGGCGCTGGATTCGAGCATGGGATCGGTGCACCTGTTGGAGATGGGTGGGGGCGGGGCTCTCACCAGAATCATGGTGTCCCCGTCGAAGGTGCGGTGGATCACGGAGCTCTTCTGCCCCGTCTCGGCGTCAGCCTCCTGTCTGTGCACCAACGTGTTGCCATCCAGCGTCATCGTGGCCTGGCGATCAGCGAACGCCAGGCACGGCTGATACCACGCTTGCTGCTCGGGTCTCAGAGCGTGCATTTTCATTCTGCGTCGACTATGATCTGAATAACCTACAGGAGTCAGAGTAGGGATTCGTACGGATGTTAATTTGCAAGAGTTAACTCAGTTAACTCAGAGTTAACTCCCTCTCAGTTTGTTATTTCCGTAGCTCCATACCCTTCACATCTCACTGAATGAAGCATTGTTGTGCGCTATATGATCATTATGGCGATTATGGCTATGTTGTGCGCTATATGATAATTATGGCGATTATGGCTGTGCAGCACTGCTGACCTTCACCGTCCTGCCGTCCAATGTGTCTTCATCGAATGGTTCACCGAGGCGAAACCTGGTGACGCTGGTGTACGCGTCCGTGAAAGTCATTAGCTGGTACACGCCGTCCTCCAGCAGCGAGATGTCGTCGGTTGGGCTCCCACCTCTCAGAACACTGCGGCTGCTTCGGTTCACGTCTGAAATTGCCACGGAGCAAACACACCTGGAAATGATTGAACCGTTTCTCGGGTTCAAAATGCATGCGCATGTGTTTTCGCGGTTTCCTTTGTGCGCCGTTCGGACTGGACCCTGTTGGCGTCCGGTACCCACCACCGCGGTGTACCATTAAAGAGAAGGCACGGCTTTGTGTTGGTTGATCCAGGTGGGGATGGGATTTCCTCCAGGTCATCGGGTCAAAAAGTTCGAACAAAATCGAATGGCGATATTCAGAGGTAAAGCAAACAGATGCATTTGCATTTTCATATACTTGTCACTGGGTACGAGCAGCATGTTCCTATGCCGACCATCGCCCTCCGCACCCAGAAAAAAACAGCACAGCTGAAGCATAACTTTCAGTTATAAGTGAAAACTTGACGCCGATATGCAGTCTCTCCACGGACGTTATGACGTTTTGACGTTATGACATTTGGACATTTTGACGTGATACCGGATGGTGACAGTGCGGTTGCAGCGAAGCAAATAGTCACTGGCTAGTTGAGGCGAAGGAAGCCTCCATATAACAAGAGGTTCAACCTGGGACTCAATATTGCACTTTGGCGCAAAGGTGTTCTGATGATATTTTTTTACCAAGGTGAATGAACTGCAAAGTTAAACAACTCATGCAAACACCAAAAGCTGCATGTACATGTATCGGTGTCAAAAATACGACTTCCTTTCTTTTTCGATACGTGACATATTCATTGAAATCACTCATCGGCGTGCATTGCCACTCATAAAGCTGTTCGATGGGAAACTGGTTTACGGGGCATTTTTTTAGAAGTGCACTGCACACTCGAATGTGATTTCATGTACATGAACGAGAGAGAAAGAGAGAAAGAGAGAGAGAGAGAGAGAGAGAGAAAGAGAGAAAGAGAGAGAGAGAGAAAGAGAGAAAGAGAGAGAGAGAGAGACAGAGAGAGAAAGAGAGAGAGACAGACAGACATACAGACAGACAGACAGACAGACAGACAGACAGACAGACAGACAGACAGACAGACAGACAGACAGACAGACAGACAGACAGACAGACAGACAGACAGACAGACAGACAGACAGACAGACAGACAGACAGACAGACAGACAGACAGACAGACAGACAGACAGAAAAAAAAAAAAAAAAAAAAAAAAAAAAAAAAAAAAAAAAAAAAAAAAAAAAAAAAAAAAAAAAAAAAAAAAAAAAAAAAAAAAAAAAAAAAAAAAAGAGAGAGAGAGAGAGAGAGAGAGAGAGAGAGAGAGAGAGAGAGAGAGAGAGAGAGAGAGAGAGAGCGAGAGAGAGAGAGAGAGAGAGAGAGAGAGAGCATCAGCCAGCGGCTACCATCTGCGTTAGCCACACAGCTGGCTGCCCACTGCGCAAACTAGACAGCTGGCTACCGATTGCGTTAGCAAGACAGCTGGCTTCCAGTCAGCCGGCTGCCGTCTGACGGATGAAACCAATGACGGGCTGTGTACTATGGGTGTCATGCCATGAAAGCGATGAAAATAATTATGGTGGAGGAGTGGGATGCGGGGCAGGAACCACGAGATTGAGGCACGGTTGAAATTGTTCTGGGCCGTCAATAGGGTCCCTCGTTTAATTATTGAATCATTTGGGGAGAAGGAAGGCCAACATTGGGTGTGGGGAAGAGTCGGCCCCCTCAAATAGATATAAATGGACACTTAGCCTAGGAGTGTGTGAGATATGCCGCGACAAAGCCATTTCTGGAACTTAAGTTTGCGAACGCTTCAGAGCAATGTGGTGAAGTTGGTAGTTGGTTGGTAGCACCTATATTTAAGAAACAAGTGTATGCATGAGTGAAGAAAGCTGCACTGACAATGCTACAGCAGGAAAAAAAACTCAGGGCAAAGGTAAGTGTGACGGGTCAGGCCAGGTGGTGTCAGTGGTGCCTTTTCCATACACACGGGGCTATAATCCCACGCATATGCGCATGTAATCCAGAGTGAGTCTGTCGATTCACTGGACTTTGTCCTCGATCGTAATGCAAAGTCAATTCCAACACACAACTAACGGCCTATGAGGGAATGCGGTAGCTCAGTCGGTACGGAGTCGGACTCTTGATCGTAAGATCGTGGCCGCGGTAGCTCAGTTGGTAGAGCATCGGACTCTTGATCGCAAGATTGTGGGTTCGAATCTCACAACCGACGGTATTTACCGAGTCCACCCGCGACCAATCGGCGTGAGAGGTTGGTGACGCTATATAACCTAGCGGCGTCATAAAAGAACCCAAGGTTCTTCTTCTTCTTCTTCTTGATCGTAAGATCGTGGGCTCGAATCCCAAAATCGGCGGCATTTCTGAGTCTACCCGCGACCAACCAGTGTGAGAGGTTGGCGACGCTGCCTGACCCAGCAGCCGGATACGCTGTGAAAGAACCCAAGTACCTCCCTATCTACCTACCTAACCGTCCATGGGCAAACTGGCGGCAGAGTCACGTACCCAACGCCTGCATGTAGTGCTCGAACGTATCGTCGTCTTCGCAGCAGAATGTCCACTTGCCGAGCATGAAGTCGGAGGCCATGACGTCAGGCTGTCTCGCCCACTCAGAGAGTGCCACCGGCGTCGTCCTGCGCGTGCGGTGTCCTGCCGTCAAACGGACCATGCAGGAGCCGCCGCCACCGGCCGCATCGGGCTGCCAGATGGGCCAGAGCTGCCAGATGGGCCAGAGCTGCCAGCTGGGGCGAACTGAACTGACGGTGGAAAACGACGAACATTTTTTTTGCGTGTTATGTTGACGTACGCGGGCTGTGAACAGAGGCATAGCTGAATCTTGTTGCAATTCTGAACACTCTGGAATTAATGCAACTGAAGAAGCCGAGCAGCATTGCCCAGCCTGATGCTACTGAATTGGTGACAGGGGATGGGGGGGGGGACGCCGGAGGCCCCAACAGGCTGTGGCGGGTGTGTGAGGCGGTTTATTCTCTGCGACAGACTTCAGTACTGAATTCACTCAGCCTCGCGCCAGAGTGGAGTGTGCTGGCGAGTGTCAAAGCATGTCACCACTGGTGGTCCTCGTCAGTGCTGGACAATACAACATACATCAAAGGCGCTGGGTGTGATACCGCAGGTAGTATTGGCAAGGTGTAGGACAGCAAAGTCATCTCAGATGATTTGCAGTGTAAGTACATATACAGTGTATCAACAAATTGGAATTAAGCGCTAAAGTAGAGCAAAAAGCATCGAATGGCGTATGCTAAGGGCATGTAGATATGTACCAAAATAGGGCCGATCGACGTCAAGCTATCTGTACAAATTGCAATTGTCATTGCCGGAGGTAGGAGGGGGAGGCAAACTCGCCAGCTGATTGGCTACCGCCGACGACACTGCCACGCTGCTATGATTTTTTTTTCGTTGCCGAAAAAAATCCGTCTGGCAGCTGGGGCAACTGGGGCAAGCAAATTAGACCTAATCCGGCTACGTTGGAAAAAATAAAGAAACCGTTCGATAGAAAATCGCCTCCTGCATTAAGCTTACGGGTCCAGTTCAAAGTCGACCCTGAAATTGAGTCGCTCGGCCGGTACACTGACGGACCACCGTGGCACCAGCCAACTACCCGCTGTCCTTTCCTCGACTTCACGGCTTCCACTTCAGGCGGAATAGCGCCGGCTCCGCCAAAACTGGCACCGTTCTGGATCTGGCAGCCTTCGGGATCTGGCAGCCGGGCGCGCTTCACGTCGCCACCGACGCGGCGTCAGGCGGTGTTGTCGAACGCCGACGGGGGGTGCGCGCAACACACCGAAACGCTCGGCAGTGGACTCTCTGCACTCAGAAGCGGAGGTGACCGCAGTGACCAGTGACATGGCCGACATAATGATCGGGAAGTGGAAGCTGGAGACCAGCGACAACTTCGAAGAGTACATGAAGGCTCTCGGTAGGTGATTTGCCTTTTTAAGTGCGTTTTGCACGTCATCTGGCCGAAAGATCGGCAGGACTGCTCTTTAGACATGTCACCACCAAAACAATGTTTGTCGCAGTTCCAGTGATGTGTGCACCTCGGCTAGTTTCGGGTTAGCGTGGGCCCAAACTCGCACCTCTTGTTTGCCACATAATGACAACGAGCTGATGACAATGAGCTGATGACAGTGAGCTGATGACAGTGAGCTGATGACAGTGAGCTGATGACAGTGAGCTGATGACAGTGAGCTGATGACAGTGAGCTGATGACAATGAGCTCATGACAATGGGCTGATGACAATGGGCTGATGACAATGAGCTGATGACAATGAGCTGATGGAATGACTGGGGGGGGACTACTGGGAGGCTGGAGTCTGGTTGCCTTGGATGGTTGTCCCACATTCATCAATGAGCGCAGCCCCCGCGTAAAATTACGTAGAAGCGTCCCTGATACATACCCAAGTAAGTTTTCACCAACCGTGAAGCACTAGAATAAAAGTTATGGGCACGAATGCTCAACTCTGGTCGAAGCGCCCTAAAGCCCATCTAACTAACTAACGAACAGTCCGGAGTGCTTGGTCACCATTGGCATCCAGTTGGCTCTGAGTGGGGGTTCCATTTCCTTGCATCTGTGCCCGAACACCACAAGTAGCAGCCATCCCCTCCCCTAATAAGTACGAGTACCTACTCAGCTCTCCCAAATGCAAGGTGTCTGGATCTGAGCTTGCCTACCTTCTTGTGAACCCTCCCAGACACAAAAATATGATGAGGAATTGTGCTCATGTATCCCAATCCTCGACAGCTTTTACAGTTAATGTCACTGGTGTGTACACTAGGCGGACGCTTCATCTCCCAGCCAGCTTTATTTACGTATTTCTGAGTGTGTTAACAAGAAAGCGTCTTCCCAGTAAGGCAATGTTTTAGTCCAAGGAAAAGTCCGTTTGATTTTCCAGATGTCTACATGTTTAGTTTTGTTTTCCACAGATGGTATTTTTGCCACATATTTGGCCCACAAAAGGAGCCCTAAAACCTTATACATGTTAAGCGAAAAGTGAAGTGAAAAAAGTGAAAATTGAAAAATGACAAAAATGGAAGAGTGAAATCTTCCGTCACTGATATTTGGATTCATGGCGACTTTGATTTGGGCGCGGAGACAGATTATCAATCTTAAATGTAAAAACCTTTATTCATGCTAAGCTTACAGATTTGTTGCTGGATTAAAAGTCCTCAAGTCTGATCAAGTCAGGTCAAGTTACGCCACCTCAAGTCAGGTCAGGTAACATATATCGATTACTTAGCCTACGAGTGGAGAATGCCGTCCGCGCGTCAATGAACATGGTACACAAATATACATGTTATTGTCACTATAAAGAAGACACGCATGACGATAAACAGACGCACACATATTCATATTGATGGGTCAAACAAATAACCCTATCAGAAGAAAAGCATTCAAGAGATAAACGTTTCTTTGGCTCGAACTTCCAAAGGGAAGGAAACGTGCACATGCTCATCAACAGATTCCAACAAAAATCAACAAACACCAACAAAGATTAACAAACACCAACGAAGATCAACAAACTTCAAAATGCATCAATAAACATCAACACACATCGACAATGTAAATCAAATATCAGCAAACGTTAACAAAAGCACCACATTTTAGGTGCACCAATTGCCCTCGCATGGCTTGGTAATTGTCATGGGGAAAATATTTCAGACCCTGTCTCCTCTTTATGAACATGTGGTTCGTTTTTCTTCCGATTATTCCTCCAATCTAATCCTGCGTGTCGGTGCAGACGTCAATATGGCGATGCGGAAGATAGGCAGTCTGGCTCAGCCGACCGTGCAGATATCCGTGTCCGACGACGGCCTCTACCAGTTGAAGACGGTCACCACCTTCAAGACGACCGTCATCTGCTTCCGACTCGGCGAGACGTTCGACGAGGAGACGCTGGATGGCAGGAAGGTCAAGGTCAGTGCGTGGAGGTCAGAAGCACCAATGTAAGGGTGGTGAACGCGGTGATAATGTTGTGCTAAAGCAATTAGTTTCCTGAACTTCAAGGATAACGGTATCGTTGAACTACAAGGGTTCTAAAATCTATGCTTGAAACGGACCAGGCAGCAACATAAGAAGAAACGCAAGTTGTCTATTTGCGTTCGTGCATGATCAACATGGACCAGCATATACAAGAGGCGTTAATTTCTTAGGATATCAACTGGAGAAAACCTCTGATTTTTTATTATAGCTCACGTGCATTGCGGAAGAATGACCTATCCTAGTTTTGGGAAATACTATGCACGAACAACTAGCGGGAACATGTTCTTCAAGTTGACATTATTTGAGAGATAAAAAAATATATATGTCAGGTCACGTCAGGTTACTGACCCAGGTCAGGTGAACTTGGACGGTCTCCAACGTATCCTATCCAGCTGTAGCTACTTTGGAGCATAGGTGGAGGCTTCGCAGAATCATTGGTGTTGCCATAGGTGGAGGCTTCGTCATTGGTGTTGCCAACATCTGATTCAGCGACATTGGTGTTGCCAACATCTGATTCAGCGACATTGGTGTTGCCAACATCTGATTCAGCGACATTGGTGTTGCCAACATCTGATTCAGCTACATTGGTGCTGCCAACATCTGATTCCGCGATATCGCTTTCACAGAACAATGCAAACTGGATGCTAGGTCGTGAAAGTGTTCGGTGTTGCATTGGCAGGACCAAATATGCAGGCGCTTCCACCAATGGAAAGGCCCGTTGACCTTGATTACAGTCGCTTCCACCAATGGAAAGGCCCGTTGACCTTGATACATTGAGCAACATTTGTCACTTTCATTTGTCTCTTTCATTTGTCTCTTTCATTGGCGGGACCAAATATGCAGGCGCTTCCACCAATGGAAAGGCCCGTTGACCTTGATACATTGAGCAACATTTGTCACTTTCATTAAGACAAACTTGGTGCTCTCTGCAAATTTGGAGAGTGAATACCAGTGTTTGCTGACCGTTCGGAGGGCAGTGCAAACATCGGTGCTGCAACACCGATATCTTGATTGGAGTTGCACCGACAGTACCAAACGTACACAAGCCTCCTGCTCTGCTTTGGAGTCTGATGAATCCCTTTCAAACCCTGCAGAATTAGCAGTACATCATGCCAACAACATGTCGTATATCTGAAAGCTTACCAAGAGGTCAGGGTTCTTGACATTGGTTCCGGCCACTTGCATCGCCTGCTCACACTGATGAATGTGAGCCTTTCCTGTCGTATTTTGTCATAGGAGGCAACATAGTCTTGCCCGGTGACCTGCTGCGTATGCTCAGGCCACGCCCCGACTGACAGCTTACCTAATACTGCCCAATAAAGTAACGTGCAAATATATGATGATCAGGTTAAAAGCCAACTATTAAGAAATTCGGACCTTCTACCAATTGTATCCCGATTAATAACACTACTATGATAGATATTGCCATCATACGACGCGAAGATGATTTATAGCATTCCCTGGACTGGAATGTCGTCCGTTATGATTTAATTAATTGTTAACGTATAAGATCAGGTCAGACCAAGTGCATGATCCCGGGCCAGGATACTCAGTTGCTGCGTACCGTACCTTTACTTTGCTTTGTTTTTTTTGTGTAATTTTATCAGCTGTAGCAGTTGAATGACGAAACGAATTCCATTTGTATAAATGCCATGTAAATGTTCCTTGCACCAAAAAATGCAATTTAAGGTCAATCGATGTCAGTGCCTGAGCACCCCCCCCCCCCCATGAAATTATGGAAAACATTTCAATGGTTATATTCACCTAAGTTGAACTCAACACAGCCGCCGCAACACACCAATGCGTCCCACTCCCCACCTCTCCCCTTCCGCCTCTCACCTTCTAACACCTCAGCATCTAACACAACAACGCCGCCCGTGCTCACGACGTCGTGTGCACACACGTACTGCAAATGCAAAGTGCTCTTCTTTAGATACAAAACAGAACTATTTTGCTGACATAAATCCATGCATCTCACCATGTGGTGGTCGGTTTCTTCCTACGATACGATTGACATAGTTGATGGGTGGAGGTGAGGTGAGGTGCCCCCTCCATGGAAACCAAAAATGCATTAGATTAAAAAAGAAAAGATTTTCACCACCGAGCTTTGGAAATGTTCGGCGTGCTTCTCTCACCAGAAGCGGTCTCTGCTTCGTCGCTTTTTGTTGAGCCACCTTTAAGAAAATACTGGCTGCAGCACTGGCGGTGATCACCCTTGCGTGGGCTCAGATTGTTGTTGTTTATCACATTTTACCTATCATATGAACTAATATAAATGTGAAAAGCTGATCGTAAGTGATCAAATATTTGTCGAAGTGGTCTAAAGGCAAAATAACAAACAACAGACGATATAAAAACTGACATTTTGCAAACGACTTATTATTACCACAAAATATGTGCAAGGGTGATTGGGCGTTGATATCTGGTTTACTCGTGTCACCAGGAAAGTGCCATACACCTACGCCGACCTCTGGAAGTGACCTTGAGAATTACGTCACATGTAACAACTCTGATAATGGTTGAAATTATCTATTGCACCATAATATGCATCAAACACGTATCTCACTATCGTCAGCTGTTGTGGATCTCATCATTGTTACTGGAACCAATGTTACGTAATTGAAAAAAAAACTTCTTGAGATGGCAACTATTCCGAGCCGAAAGTGCTATTTTTTTTTCTCCGGATGGCTTCTGCGAGACCATCACTAAATTATCGCTCAAATAAAACGCCACCAACATTTGCCACGGCCAAGCCTGGTGGCCTTCCGTAGCAGCCACACAATGCATGGACACGTCAATCTGATGCAATCTTGGTGGCCTCAATATTGACCGCTGGTCAAAACGTGACTTGATGACGTTATCATTGCATCTGATTAAATATATGCAGATATATGGTCTCTAAAGTTTGCCCTGGCGCACCTAATCGTAGTTTGACCTCCTCATTGTCAACATAGCTTTCTCAATCTTGCGGGGTATTACTTTCCCACCGACTCCGACAAATGTGGCTCCAGGGGCTGCACAACACGATTCAAGGAAGGACAAGACTAGGGACAAGGCTACCTTCAAGGACAGTATGAGATACGGCGGTTACCTGGGATCACTATGACACAAGCGGCAAGCTTATGCCAAGGCCTCGCTTTGACCCAAATGCCAAGAAACATTGCGACTTATATATATCACCACTCTACATCACTACTCTATATCACGAATCTATGTCACTTCTCTATATCACTACTCTATGCCACTACTACATATATCTACTATACATCACTACTGTATATCACTACTCTGTATCACCTACTATACATCACTACCCTATATCACTACTCTGTATCACTACCCTACATCACTACTCTATATCACTACTCTATGTCACTACTCTATATCACTACTCTATATCACTACTCTATACCAGTACATCATTAGGAGTGCTGGACGAGCGAGGGCAAGAGACGGACTATATGGCGCTGCCCTGTTACAGCTGAGTGATTCGCCCACAAATGGAAAAAGTGACATAACACCGCCTGCATTTTTGGTGTGTAGGAATTCCAAGCAGTGATGCAATCCGTTGGATGCAAAACAAAGCGACACAAAAGCAAAGGCACACGTCTGAACAGGACCAGACCGCGTGTGCCTTTTGTGTTTTTGTTTGTTTGATATTCAACGGATTGTGTCGTAACATGGCTGAAGTCACCACGGGAACACTTATACCAAGCGGCACCACGCCACTTTTCCCGTCATGGGTGGATCGCTCGACAGTAAAGCCACCTGAGGCATTCTCCAGTCGATTAGCGAAACATCAGCTGATCAGTAGAATCGGCATGTTTTAGCCAGTCAGGTAGCCAATATGGCCGGCCAGGATGCAGCAACTCGAGATGTCTCCCGACACCCGGCCAGGTTATGTATATATAGTTGAAAAATGAACCATGTGTTAGCTAGCAAACTAACAATGACTAACCAGTAAACATCATGTCATAACATAATATATTTCTTGAAAACGGATGTTTTTCTATACTAATAATAAAGCAACTTCAGGATAATATTGTGTCAAATATGTCAATCACGTCCGGTATAGCAAGCATAAATTCAGGTGAGGTGGTCCGCATGTTCCTCAATGGGAGCCCTGCCCCTGATGTCGTTTGCTGATGCCCACCGTGGTGAGCTGGTCCTCATGTTCCTCAATGGGAGCCCTGCCCCTGATGTCGTTTGCTGATGCCCACCGTGGTGAGCTGGTCCTCATGTTCCTCAATGGGAGCCCTGCCCCTGATGTCGTTTACTGATGCCCACCGTGGTGAGCTGGTCCTCAATGTTCCTCAATGGGAGCCCTGCCCCTGATGTCGTTTGCTGATGCCCACCGTGGTGAGCTGGTCCTCATGTTCCTCAATGGGAGCCCTGTCCCTGATGTCGTTTGCTGATGCCCATCGTGGTGAGCTGGTCCTCATGTTCCTCAATGGGAGCCCTGCCCCTGATGTCGTTTGCTGATGCCCACCGTGGTGAGCTGGTCCTCATGTTCCTCAATGGGAGCCCTGCCCCTGATGTCGTTTGCTGATGCCCACCGTGGTGAGCTGGTCCTCATGTTCCTCAATGGGAGCCCTGCCCCTGATGTCGTTTGCTGATGCCCACCGTGGTGAGCTGGTCCTCATGTTCCTCAATGGGAGCCCTGCCCCTGATGTCGTTTGCTGATGTCGTTTGCTGATGTCGTTTGCTGATGTCGTTTGCTGATGTCGTTTGCTGATGTCGTTTGCTGATGTCGTTTGCTGATGTCGTTTGCTGATGTCGTTTGCTGATGCCCACCGTGGTGAGCTGGTCCTCATGTTATCAATGGGAGCACTGTCCCTGATGTCGTTTGCTGATGTCGTTTGCTGATGTCGTTTGCTGATGTCGTTTGCTGATGTCGTTTGCTGATGTCGTTTGCTGATGTCGTTTGCTGATGTCGTTTGCTGATGTCGTTTGCTGATGTCGTTTGCTGATGTCGTTTGCTGATGTCGTTTGCTGATGTCGTGTGCTGATGTCGTGTGCTGATGTCGTGTGCTGATGTCGTGTGCTGATGTCGTGTGCTGATGTCGTGTGCTGATGTCGTTTGCTGATGTCGTTTGCTGATGTCGTTTGCTGATGTCGTTTGCTGATGCCGTTTGCTGATGTCGTTTGCTGATGTTGTTTGCTGATGACGTTTGCTGATGTCGTTTGCTGATGTCGTTTGCTGATGTCGTTTGCTGATGTCGTGTGCTGATGTCGTGTGCTGATGTCGTTTTCTGATGTCGTTTGCTGATGTCGTGTGCTGATGCCCACCGTGGCAAACGAGCGCATGGCGATTCGTCCTGGCATGCTCTGATCTACGGGCTGTGATGTTATTTCATTCCCTCGTAGCCCACTTCTAGAGTTATTGCTAGAGTTGCACGTCCATGGTGCTGGGCGGACGTCTCTTGTATGGCCTTGGGTGGCACAAAGTGGCTGAAATTAGACGCGAAGATGTGATATGTGCTCCCGAGTGGTCAAGTGATTTGCCTTGTCTTCGGGGAAGGCGATTTGGCATCACGAATTCGAATCCACGCGTCCCCGCTTGTTTTATTTGTGGATAGACGCACACTGTTATGTCTCTGAAAAGTATTAATTCGACAGCATTATGCCTACCAAGCAATCCTGAACATATAGATGAAGTCGGCCCGGAAAATGCAGACCTCACTAAGATTCACAATCGAACTGAGTCCGAGCAGGAGACGATGTCTGAACAGAACACCAGGAGAGCTAGGCTTCATCGATGCACAGCCGATGAATAGGCACGATGGCGGTTGTTCCTCGCGCGTGGCTCCAGCACCCTCATGACGTCATATGGCACCGCAGGCCACCATGACAATGAACGGGAACACGCTGGTGCACGACCAGAAGGGAGACCGGGACAAGGGCCAGAAGGACTCGGTGATACGGCGCGCCTTCGACGGTGACACAATTACCTGCGTGAGTGGATCTCTTCGCAGTCGGGCATCACTCTTCCCCTGCTGTGAGATGTTTGCAGACATGCCTATGAAAATGCTATGTAATCCAATTGGTGGAGATAATTTATTGAGAATTGTCAGCCGAGTAACAGCCCTAAACACGTGCCTAGATCATTTTTTTGCAGGGATTTTCACGTAGTCTTTTCGCCGAACGGTCATGGCATCAATACATGATAGGATTGAAGCTTTTGCATACAGCATGTAAATTGAGCATCGGACAGCGACCGTTGTCAAGGTCAGCCGACACCTCTGCGTTTTCAGACTTGCCTTGTGGACGACATCGTTGCCACCCGGGTGTACAAGCGGGAGAAGTAGCCGGCGATCGTCTGGTCTTCGATCTTCAATTTTCCACCTGTAATCATCTCTGGTCGGGGGTGCACTTCACGCAGTGCACACCGACACCACGAGCGGCAACAGCCGGCAGCACCTTGCAACGGCAACCGAGCAGCATCTGTTGCCGTCGGCTGCGGCAGGTGTTGCCGTCGGCTGCGGCAGGTGTTGCCGTCGGCTGCGGCATCTGTTGCCGTCGGCTGCGGCAGGTGTTGCCGTCGGCTGCGGCAGGTGTTGCCGTCGGCTCCTTGCGTCGGCTGGGCAGTTGCCTCGGCTGCGGCAGGTTGCCGTCGGCTGCGGCAGTGTTGCCGTCGGCTGCGGCAGGTGTTGCCGTCGGCTGCGGCATGCCGTCGGCTGCGGCATCTGTTGCCGTCGGCTGCGGCAGGTGTTCCGTCGGCTGCGGCAGGTGTTGCCGTCGGCTGCGGCATCTGTTGCCGTCGGCTGCGGCAGGTGTTGCCGTCGGCTGCGGCAGGTGTTGCCGTCGATGACCATTTCCCACTGCCAGCCTACGTACAGCATGTCGCAGCCAACCGTGAACACCTGCAGGTTGTTCCTCTTCTGGTGCGGCCCCTTCGCGATCGTCGGGTGCCGTCAGTCCAGCTGGACATTGGACATTTTCTGGCCTCTTTGGCAAGTCTGCGTGCGCCAGTCGCGTGTCAACACTTCAGGAACGGCGACGTCCTGACGACGTCCTCCTAGAGTGGTGCGCAGGATTAGCCGTAGTGTTGTCGTTTGGTCGGCGCGAGCATCCGCCTGCACAACCGTCCGCTTCCGGCGTAACAATCCCGTTGCTCAGCGTGTGCCAATTATGGAGTCCTTGTTGTAGGTCTACAGATCATGCCAGTGGCGATCAGCTTGCTGATGTGATGTTGGAAACGTCCGAACTGCTGTCCACTGAGGTGCATTGTGCGGGACGCAGCATTCTGAGCGGTGACCTCCGTGGCCGCCGTCGCCGCCGAGGCTCGCGTCCAGCCGTACCGGTACTCCTGATGAGGACGCCGCTCGGCACAGCTCACAGGGCGCCGTCTGTCATGCTGGCAGGAACACGTTGGCGCACTCTGCCAGTCGTCGCGCTGTTCAGTTGGTGACCAGCGCTCAATCCAGTCAGTGCTCACCACTGCGTTGCCATTAATGAACAGTGACAGTGACAGTCTTTTTCAATCTGTCGTATTTCTGTGTTTCTGTGGTGTGTTGAAAGTATAATTATTGTATTTCTGTCTCTTAATATGTATTTTCACAGTTCCACTCTACTTCTTCAGCTTCGTTGATTGTCGAACCGATTACGACCATCCAGTCTGACTGCCAGCATGCTTCATCTGCTTAATTATCTTCAATATGTTGGTCTCTAATGATACAATAGCTCCATATTCGAAAACACACGCATAGCATCTCTTGGGGATGAAAATAATGGCTAACATTTTGTTTGCTCATAAAACGTGTAACCGATGGTATCCAGTGAGAAACGACTCGGCGTCAGCACGCGTACTTCTCTCCTTTATCGGTGGTTACCAATTCTTTTCGTTTGGTATCCAAGAAATACTTCTGGTTCCAGCACATCTGGTGTCTTTTTATTTGGTGCTTTACGACGCACTTTTTATTGGGTGCTTCACGACGCACTTTATGCAATTAGCTAATCGGCGCCGCCCACACTGTTTCGTTAGTGGAACTTTTGTATTCAGATTTCAACGCTCTTACCACTCGGCCATTCCCGCCCCATCTAGTGTCTGCCATATGTCTGGTGCTGAACTTGCCTCTGGCGACAAGATTTTCAAAACTCCTCAGCCTCATAGTCATGATCCATGTCACAAAGTCGAAACCATCTGCCATTAATTATCATGCCTTGGAGCGTTCGTCTGCAAAAGAAATTGTTCCCCTGAACGCAAGGAATTTTAATAAACTTCTTTCGTGTTACATGGCTGGAGTATATCACATTTTGAGTTGTCTTCAACTTCTTTTACGCCATGTTATTCACTCTTATTTAGTTGTCACGTGTTTAGTTAGTGGCTTAGCTGGCCTTGTTAGTAATATTATTTCCAGTACGCTTCCTCATCACTTATTGCATAACTTTAAGATTCAGGACGTCATTAGTGTCGGTGAAGCAGCGCGAAGTATCTTACTGACCAGGCCTAGGATCTGCACCGTTTGTACGCCAACGCCATGATGGAGCCGTACGGTAGCAGCCGATAGCTGTGGCTTACTTGTATGTGTTTATTTCCAATATATTCTGCGCATGTTTCAATGGGTTCCTAAGGCTCATCAAGGCTCAATCAATTTGTCATCTCTGTGAACCACTACTGGTCACATCCACTGCGAACAATGAATCACTGCTCAGGTTTGTTCTGGGACTTGTTGTTTGTCCTTGGCTGTGACGCCATTGGAGGCCGAGAGCCCAACCTTCGGAGCTCAGTAGAGCTGAGGAACGTACCTGTCTATCGGAGGACCAGCGATCTCCTGAGGAAATCACAGTCCAGCGATGCTCCTTAGGAGAGGGGATGTCTGCTGGAGGACCATCGATCTTCTGAGGAGATCACAGACCAGCGACGCTCATGAGGAGAGGGGATGTTTACTGGCGCACCAGGGACGCTCCAGAGGCACATACTGATTAACTGTACAGGAGAAGAGTGCCGGCTGACCGACCAGAAATACAACTGTCTGACGGAGGCTCAGCCTAGGGAGGGGGCTTAACAAGGAAATTACAATGAATCAAAGAAGACATTTTGGGATTTGCACCACACCAAATGAGAAATTTTCGGCACGACGAAAGCGATCTTGTTTTTTTTCGGTCGGGTCCCCTGAAGAAAGTACTGGCTACGCCCCTGCTGTCCTGAATCTGATGACATGGCAAGAAACCTGACTGCAACCGAACCTGCATACCAAGTCCGCCGACTCAGGCCGTGGGCAGCGTCGGCGCGAAAATCCGAAGATCAGCTCTGATGACCGAATCTGATGGCCGGCGATGATGACCGACATTGGTGACCAACTTTGGTGGCCGACTCTGATGCCCGTATCTGATGACCGACCCCGATTATCGGCATTGATGGCCGACTCTGATGATTGGCACTGACAACCGATTCTGGTGACCGACTCTTTGTGACCCACTCTGATGACCAACTCTGATTGACATTGATGTCAGACCCTGATGCCCGTCTCCGATGTGCGGTTCTGATGACCTGCCCTGACGACCGATTCTGACCGCTGGCCGCTCAGCGCCCGTCCACCCACCGCGCGCTGGTATCTTGTTGTTTATCATGTCGTTAGGCGTCATAAGCGGACATAATACCGGTGGCGCCGCTCTGGTGGTGGGTTGTGAAGGAACACCAACAGCTTGCTTTGATAAATGCTATATTCTGGTTTCTAGACGAGGTGCAAGTAATTTCCAATGGTCCATTTTGAACGACATTGAAACAAGGTCTCTTATGATGTTTAGTTCGTTTTATTATCAAATCATTGCACCCTGTAATTTTGCCCTTAAAGTGAAATGGAAGCAATTGGCCACTCAACATCTTGTGATAAAAACGTGCCATACATCTTCTGTGTGACGTCCTGACAATTTCAAATGTTCTTAACTAAACGAAAATCGAACGTGCTACATTTTTATATCACGTTGAATAACTTCCATGAAGGTTTAACCCTGTCACTTTTGCACTCAATTCCAGAATTTGTGTCCCAAATTATCACATTGTATCACTTTATATTGTATATCAGATATTCTACATTACCGAATTAATTTCCAATGGTCTTAAATAAACCGGTATAAAATCCGCTGCCTTCTGATGCCATACTCGACTACTTTTATAGATATCTAACCCTGTCATTTCTGCACTCAATTCCAGGATTTATGTCTCGAATTATCGCATTGTATTCCTTTAAAATGTATATCAGATGTTCTACATTACTGAATTAATTTCCAATGGTCTTAAATAAACCGGGATAAAATCCGCTGCCTTCTGATGCCATACTCGACTACTTTTATAGATATCTAACCCTGTCATTTTTGCACTCAATTCCAGGATTTGTGTGCCAAATTATCACATTGTATTCCTTTTAATTGTATATCAGATGTTCTACATTAGCGAATTAATTGCCAATGGTCTCAAATAAACTGGTATAAAATCAGCTACCTTCTGATGCCATACTCGACTACTTTTATAGATATCTAACCCTGTCACATTTTACCTTTTGACATGAAGCTTTGCGACATTATTGACGTTCTGGCATGGCTCGATGAACGTCAAGCGCCGACGGTTGCTGCCTAGAGGATCCGTAGGGCCGCCGAGCAGTGGCACGACAAAAAGTAAAGTTCCACCCTTCAACAATACTAAGCAACATCGGCTCTGCCACGCCAAAATGGTGTAGGAGAAATTCACGGTTTTAGATGCATTCTTTCCCTTCACCGCCCACAAGCGTAATGATTTTAAACAATTTCGTGAAAATCTGTCGGCCTCAACTCTAATGGTGGCGGAACTCATGCCGGGCCCATCGCCTATCGTTTCAAATATGAAAATCTTCCTGTAACTTTGGCGTTGGGGCACATTCATTCAGGGTATAGGAATCCCGCGCCCCGCCATATTGTGAATGGCGGGCGGTCGTGGACGGGCCGTGGGCCGCCGGCGGCCGGCCGTTTATGGTTGAAAATAGTTCGAGAAGGAAATACGGAAAGTAAGAATATGCGCAATATGTCGCTGTAAGTGGCAATAAAATTGACGTCTGAATGCAAGCTAACTTTCATAAATGCACTTCGCATGATATTTTATGGAGACGGAGTCTCATAAATTGTAACTATATTCTTCGCGCACACACTAGTGAGCATCCGGGCGCGCTTGTCGCAAGCGCATGTTTCAGAGTTCTTGAATGGCATCAGGAACCTATCTGTTTTCTGTTTTTGCTGGAGGTCCCCCCGATGTCCGCATTAACATTGCGTCTGACGCCTAACGTTTCGCCTTGCTGGAGGTCCCCCCGATGTCCGCATTAACATTGCGTCTGACGCCTAACGTTTCGCCTTGCTGGAGGTCCCCCCGATGTCCGCATTAACATTGCGTCTGACGCCTAACGTTTCGCAGTGCTTCGTGTTTAGTGGCACGTCGAGCAATTCCTACGCCTCTGGAATTAACATGCCGGCATCTAATCACGTTGACTGCTCTGCTAGTACTAATGCTATCAATAGTCGCTTGTTGTCCAGTTTACAAGCTGTAGTGTCGTAATTCGTAATTGGTGGTAGTACATGCTTTTTTGTTGAAAAAGAGCACAATCTTTGCTGGTGGCACAAACCCTTTGCTAGATTCAAGAAGTATGAGTATCAACTTCACCTGCATCAGGTGAACTAACATTGCAAATCACATCCCAATCTCGATATGAAACGTCTTGATCCATAATCACCTTGATGACATCATAATTTCATAACGTGGGATGAGCCCGTTGGGCAATTGAACAGCAGGTGGCATCTCAGCTTCTATGGTTAACTAGTTATGGTTGACTCCTTCCATAGTAATTGGCTCCTTATTGAACCTTATCTAACTCAAGATGAGCAGGAAAAACTCATCAACATGACATTCGCGATGCGCAAAACTGCGTTCGCGTTTCAGACAGCCGCAAAGGATGAACGATTTCCCTCACTGTCTCACAGCACTCTCACCTGCCCTAGTCCAAGGTGGATCGGGGACATGCGGAATTTAGGGGACTGGGGTCATGGGGAGTTGAGAATCACAGTTAGAAGAGGGCGGGGTCATGCGGTGTTGAGGGTCACAATGAGAGGAGGACCGGAGTCATGTCGATTCAGGGCCACCGTGAGACTTAGTTCTTGCGACGTTGAGAGCCACAACCAGAAGGGGATGGGGGTCGTGCGGAGTTGAGAGCCACAGTGCGAAGGGCACTGGAGATGTGTGAGGGCAGCGGGGCAGCGGGGGAAGCGAGGGCAGCGGGGCAGCGGGGCCAGAGGGGCAGCGGGGGCAGCGACGGAAGCAGGGAAGCGAGGCAGTGGGGGCAGCGAGGGAAGCGGGGCAGCGAGGGAAACGGGGCAGCGGGGGAAACGGGGCAGCGGGGCAGCGGGGAAGCGAGGGCAGCGGGGCAGCGAGAGTAGTGGGGCAGCGAGAGCAGCGGGGCAGCGAGAGCAGCGGGGCAGCGAGAGCAGCGGGGAAGCGCAGTGTGCGAGCAGTGGTGGCCGGCTGGACTTTGGCTGGGTCTCATGTTTACCTGATGTGACTGGCCTGTGCTGATGGGCGCCGGCTCCGACGACCACTCGCCTCAGCACACTCGGCCGGACCGCACTGACCGCCGCCTGCCGCACATCTCCACCGACGGCCGCCCCGCCACCCGCCAGCACCATGGTCAACTACGCCGGACAGTACAAGCTCGTGTCGTCCGACAAGTTCGACGACTACATGAAGGCGGTCGGTGAGTGGTCATCTCTGGCTGGGAGCTGGAGGGCGCGGTGTGTGTCGAGTGCCAACGGTGCGACCATGTCGCGAACGCATTAACAGATGGGGACAGTGACGATGGTCGCTGTAGCTCAGTCGGTAGGGCGTTGCACTTTTTTTGCTCATAAGATCGTGGGTTCGAATCCCACAACCGGCGGGATTGCCGAGTTCACTTGCCACTAATCGGCGTGCGAGGTTGGCGACGCTACGTGACCTTGCAGGTTGAATGCGTCGCAAAAAAACAATGTTCCTCGAAGAACTGGCCACAAATTATCAATGACGAAATCGATTTATATTGAGCGGTATGGGTTTTTGCCACCTCGTGATTTGCTTTCGCCGGTTTTACGTTTACTTTTGCAATGACAATGATTGACGACGAGGCGATGCCTTTCGTCACCAAACTAAAGTGCATCTCCTCAGTTTCTCAACGGTTTTGCTTTTCTGTGGCAGTCAGTTGAACGTCCTGCATACATTGTGTACAGAATACAATATTAATATTCATGCAGTGAGGTGAACTAGTATATACATTTGGAGGATGCGTGTTTTAAGCAAAATACGCCCTTTCTCTAATTCATGACACCGCAGTTCATCCCAGAGGAAATGGCATTACAAATAGCAACAATAAAACCCGAAATGTGACCATTTTAAAATGATGTGATGGAGAAATGAACAGGCCAGTACCTCATGGTGTGTGTACTTGCTAGTTACGTACCTCATCGTGTCTACGTGCTAGTTGCAAGTTGTTAGCTGCACGCGATGTTAGTAATATTCTGACTACTTTCTCCGCCAAGTGAATTAGATAAAACGCAACATTCCAACCAGGTGATTCTCCAGTCTTCAGCGATTTTTAGTTTTGCCCATATAAGGGTGTGTACAACATTCCAACCAGCTGATGTTTTTTTACAACATTCCAACCAGTCTTCGGCGGATTTTTGTGCCCCTAAGATCGCATGGATTAGTAACATTTCTGCTGATCAGAATATATCGGAGATTTCTGGTGCCGGCGGGATTCTAATCCACGTCTCTGAATGAGGTCCTACCAACTGCGCTACCCAGAATGGGAGGCAATTGTGCTTTAGAGGACTACGTTATTCAGATGTGGTGTTTTTCGGAGCACAGGTGATATAAATCCATCGAAAAACACATGAGCACGCGACAGACAGCTCTGGCCACTTATGTAATGAACAAGCCAAGCGTTCGCCAGACGTGGCTGTTGGTGATCCAATAAAAAGAAAGTGGATATGAATAATATAGAGCTTTAATATGGAGCAATTGCCTGCCTTCAGTAGTGCAGTTGGTAAGATGTTGAATTTCTGATCGACAGAGTCCCCGATTCGAATCCCACCAGCACCTAAGGGGCTCCGACATTCTCGGCTCGGCAGATGCGTTGACTAAGTCGTTCTGCGGGTGAAAGACCCGACGACGTCCGGATAATCAGCTCAGAAGTCAAGATATGCTGAGATTTGTCGCTGACGAAAAAACGCAGGACATTTGTTTCTTCTCTCGCATAAACCCATGTTGTAGGCAGCTAAAATGTTCTTTTAAGCGGAAGATGGTCAGATTTCGGAAATGGTATAGTATCCCCATGACCCTTCACGACAATATGATCCAAAGCCCTTCGCCCTCCTAATCCAAAATATATAGCATCGCTTTGCTACTGCTGCTCACAGCTAATTTTCAGCAAACCATTCTTCATCGAGAGAATAGTTGTCGCCTAAGTCACTACAAATTGTTAGCAAAGCTACTACGCTATCGAAAAAATAGACCTCTGAAGTAGCTAGCCAAAAGAGAATGCTTGATCTAGCACACTTGATGGGAATACTACTCAGAATCTGGCTGCCAACGAAGAGCAAAAGCTCGCAAATTAGAATATAAACTTGTCAGAAAAGGTGGCTTGATGTCCGTGCCTATTGTGGAATTATTGGGTGCGTCGCTGCAGAGGATACACCGAATAGAACACGTGGAAAAAAAAACCTTTATTGTGGAATTATTGGGTGCGTCGCTGCAGAGGATACACCGAATAGAACACGTGGATACATGAACCTTTATTAATCTTAAAGCATTCACTATAACACGGTCTTCTGAGGAAGTTACAATTAGCTGGTGTCGTACGTCACGGATCTCCATCGAGCCGACTTGAGGCGGGACTTGGGCGGCTGCCTTCGGGGAGAGATGTGGTAGCTGTAGCTGTTTGAGACAGTACTTGGGCGGCTGCCTTCGGGGAGAGATGTGATACTGCAGGTGTGCGCCAGGTGTTGGCTTGATCACGAGGACGGCGGCCAACGCGGCCACGCCGGTCATCACCGTCACCGTCGACGGCGACCACTGGAAACTGCGCCAGGTCACCTCCTTCAAGACGCACGAGCAGGAGTTCGACATTGGCGTCGAACAGGACGCCACGACTGCCGACGGACGCAAGGTCAAGGTAAATGCCTCGAGGCCGTAGTGGGTGGCGCGTGAGCGGTCAGGGCCGGTGGTCCAGCGGTAGTTGACGGAACAGGGCAGCGGAGCCTCAACATGGGCAATCAATGGTGGAGTCATTTGCGACAGCTCAGCCCCGCACTGTTTATGTTGGTGCTCAGGATCTCGCTGCCAGCTGACGGTCAGAACACTCTAAAGTGAAGGTTTGAAGCCCTGTAGCACAAGAACGAACGCATTTCTCGCATCAACTAGCATGATCAGCGTCAGAAACCTAAGTATTTACATGCTAACCTGACATAACATGTTTGATAAAAATAAATCATTGGGTGCCATGTATAGCATGGACATTTCTATGTAGGCCCGAGCCCCGGCGGCACATCTTACTGCAGTCACGGATTTCGTTCATATCCCGCCTGTGATACGTTGTGTATAACTATAACCTGATAGGATCAGTTGTGAATAATCATATGGTCAGTTGTGAAGCATTATACCCCCCTCTGATAAGTTGTGGGTAGCAATATCTCATGCCATCAATTGTGCATAGCCACACCCCCTGCGATTAGTTGTGCATACATATATATATATATATATATATATATATATATATATATATATATATATATATATATGCTCCCTGTGATAAGTTGTGATAGTTACGAGAAGCGCAACCAGGATTTTCTTAAGGTGGGCCCTCCCAAAAAAAGTTCACGGAAACCGCCATCGGCGCGCGAACCACGCCGACAATTTCTGGTTTCGGGTGGTGCAAAGCCAAATTTTTTTCGTTGACCTAGTGTATTGCATTGCTAGGGGGCAGACACCACATCCTCTTGTTGGCGCCTCTGATAACCATAGTGATCAGTTGTACATAGCTATACTCTGTGATCAGTTGCGCATGCCTATCGTCACACACACACACGTCACACACACACTTGTCACGCACACTCCGCCGGTCCGTCGGCACACACTCACTGAGTTGTCGAGATGTACGCCGACCATGTCCGGTCCGGATCCCGACCATGTCTCACCCACCCGGATCCCGTGCCGAGTCTCTGCTGACTGGTGACCCTGGTCCCCCACCCGGGCCCCGTACCGAGTCTGTCGGCTGGTGGACCTAGTTCCCCCACCTGGATCCTGTACGGATCCATAGAGCTGTTAGCTAGTGTACTTAGTCCTCCAAGTTGAACCCTGCACGGACCCAGTGCCGTCGACTGGTATACTTGGTCCTCCAAATTGAACCCTGCACGGACCCAGAGCCGTCGACTGGTGTACTTGGTCCTGCCAGTTGGACCCTGCACGGACCCAGAGCCGCCGACTGGTGTACTTGGTCCTCAAATTGAACCCTGCACGGACCCAGAGCCGTCGACTGGTGTACTTGGTCCTGCCAGTTGGACCCTGCACGGACCCAGAGCGGCCGACTGGTGTACTTGGTCCTCCCAGTTGGACCCTGCACGGACCCAGAGCCGTCGACTGGTGTACTTGGTCCTGCCAGTTGGACCCTGCACGGACCCAGAGCGGCCGACTGGTGTACTTGGTCCTGCCAGTTGGACCCTGCACGGACCCAGAGCCGTCGACTGGTGTACTTGGTCCTCCCAGTTGGACCCTGCACGGACCCAGAGCCGTCGACTGGTGTACTTGGTCCTGCCAGTTGGACCCTGCACGGACCCAGAGCGGCCGACTGGTGTACTTGGTCCTTCCAGTTGGACCCTGCACCTGACCGCCGCTGTCGACGCCTCTCCAACAAACACACTCTGTTTGTGCTTGCCCCTCGCCGGGTGGTGAGAGCTGCCCTGTGTGGGCGCGTGCGTCACCCTCGGCCTGTTTGGGAAGTCGGCCCAGCTAGCCTAAACATGCCCTCGTCGGGTTCACCGCGCCGGGCCAAGATGGCGGCAGTGGGTGCGGTGAGATGACGTTACGCTGGCGTTCGTTCAGCGTGGCTGTGTGGCTCAGTGTCCACTCTGAGGAATTTGTCTTGCACTACCTGTTGCCTTCTGTGTCCTTTATTCTGGTGTTTGTTTTATTTCTTAACTGCCAAAGGTGGAACTTTTCCAAATTAAGGTGGGTAATAGTTCCAAGCAGTGTCAAAATCAATTTCATCGGATGTGCATCCAGGGGCCTAATGACTATGGTTGGAAATTATTGCGGGGAGGGGTGGGGGAGGGAGTCAATCGCCCAAATGTCAATAAAGCTCCACCCATGTTAGCTGATGGTGCTTAAGGAAGCCTTATGACGTTTACGCTGAAATCCACAAACCCGTCATTTTCGTGACTTCTTTCGCACAAGTCCGAAATGGTGTGCATGCAACATACATGGAATTCACCATCATGTGGGAGTGATGTGAGAATATTTGTTTCGGTCTTGAACCATTTCGATTGCCACGGTATCTTTAAATAGTATTTAATTCATAAATGTATTCTGTACACAACTAAGTGCAATAGCATTGGACGCAAGCCAAATCGAGTAATGTCTACGTGTGCGAGTTTGCGTCAGAACAGTGGCGGATCGTGACACCGGCCCGACCATGTCTGCTGAGTCAGTGCGTCTCGTCCTCTGGAGAGCTGAGAGCGCGCCAGTTTGCAGAGCATGCACGAGTCCAGCCAATGACGTCACGAACGGACCAGGTGGCCCCCAACCACTCGACTTCTGAGGTATCTATCTATATATACACATATATATATATATATATATATATATATATATATATATATATATATATATATATATATATATATAAATATATATATATATCTCTCTCTCTCTCTCTCAGTGGCGTTCATTTCTGAAAATTATTGGGGGAAGCCAACATTCAGGGGATATTGACCCCTCATATGCATAAAAAAAACAACACACATGCGACTATGACATTACTTGAAGATGAACCATAAATAATACTGATTGCGCGACCAGGGCTGGCGCGGCAACGTCCCTGGGCGCAGCCACCTGTTATGTGTGAGCCTGCAGGCCAGCGAAATCGCTACAGATAGTCTTCTGTCAGGTCATGCGTTATCCTGCCAAACACAGTGTCGAGGGGTCCGCTCTGAGCAGTCAACAGTTCACTTGGGTTATCTGCAGACAACAGCAGTACTGTCGCATCCAAAACAATCGGCTATCTTGTTCAATGAACTGATAACAAATCGTGAACAAATATTCTTATCGAGCTTCCCCGCCCATCGATGCCTTCGCGAGAATTGTTTCAACCTATGTATTTGAACAAATATTCTTATCGAGCTCCCCCGCCCATCGATGCCTTCGCGAAAAGTGTTTCAACCTATGTATTTGAACAAATATTTCAAGAAGTATTTCAACCTATGTATCTATTTAGTACTCAATCAAAGCAAAAATAAATTTAACTTCATGAAACATTGTTAAGCAATGGCACGACAGTCGAGAAATCCACCTTTACCGTGACGAAAGGGGAATCCCCATGCCTCCAACACTTCAACAACTCTCTCACTGTTTGGCACCCCAACTGCTGCTAACAGCTATACTTAACCACCGACTACGCTGAACTGCAATTTCCACTAATTTCATGGGTATAGAAACGAAAGTGATGAACAGCGGGGAACCAGTGCCCTTCGTCACATATGGCTAATTGTTCCATGGCAGTGGGAGGGAGGCCAGGGTCCTTTTAATCCCTGCCAGACATGATGAGGAAATCATATACGCACAAAAGTGCATCGAGTTGAATATATATATATCTATCTATATAGTTAAAACACAGAACAATGGAATAGCTTTATTCAAACGTGGCCGCCTTTCCAACAGAACAATTTACAGGCATGGGAGTTAAAATTGTTCATAGCTGAGAAAGGCGACCAAACGTAAAAAGCTATGCCCCATTGTTCTGTGTTTTAACAATTTGTCATTCCATCTTAACTAGTACAAATATCTATATATATACATATCTATATATATATATATATATATATATATATATATATATATATTATTTTTCTCAAACGGAACCACTGATTGTATGTTGCTTGCCGATTTTTGCATACCCGGCGCCGTCTCTGGTGTCTGGTACACTCGCTGACAGAGCAATTCCTATCCGATAGTTTATAAGGGCACGGAGAATGGCTGGATACCAGAAACTGGGTGTAAACAACAGGATAAATATATGCATTGCAGAGTTCTCCGATGGCTCGAACTTTTCTACAGGCTGCATGCAGGACTGAACTGATATACCTGATTGGAATCGGCTATGTTTGAGTCCTGCCACACATCAACTAGTCGATCAACATCTTCTCTGTAGACTAGCTCCCAGGAGGTGAAGTAGCGGCGGTCATGTCGCAATGTCGATTGTATGTGCGCACGAGGTCGAGAGCGAGAAAGTAATGCCAGTGCATGGTGCTGTAGGAGCTTACGCACCGCTGCACTCTCTGAGAGGTCTGAAGCAGTGCTGCGTTCGGGATATCGCGCCCGGCACTTCAGGTGCCAGATGGTCAATGGCATAGCGATAGAACTTCCGCCTCGTTCGCGCAGTCGACTAATGCGTCTGCTTCGAGTGTGCAGGATCCTTGCTCTGAAGTCTGATCTCGGGCAGAGTTTTCCTCAGCCGCCTCCTGCCCAGGAGATGGCAGTAGCTAGGGTGGTTTAGCCGCACCACGACACTAGCTCTGACCGAACAACGTCCGCGGCATCCGAGTCACGAGCGTGCCTTCAAACAGATCCCTCTGTCGGGTGGCTCGATCCGACAGCATGGCTTAGCCTCGTGTTGCCGAAACAGTCCTCTGTCCACCGGGTCCAAGTAAGCCCAAGTAGAGATAGCCCCCGCCATGTCAAGCACAGCGTGTTGCACCCGGGAATCTTAGAGCAAGCGCGTGTACAACGCTGACCCACACACGTTCCCGAAATGAATCCTTTGTTGTGTACGGTGTGTGTGTTTACGCCTGTGTGTCCGAAGCCAAACACAATCTCGGATAGGAGACCCAAAATAGAAAATACAAAAACACAGCGACATGACCCTAGCTTCGCCAGCCGACGCTGCCGATTGAAATTGTTACAAAATCTGACAAGATGCTTTTCCAAGGAGTTAATGAATTTTAAAGAAAAAATCGTAAATTCGAGGAAGTAAATGCGAAGTTTTCGAACGACACACGTCTTGATTGTTGAACATTCCGAGTTGTTTCCGCGTGAACATTCCTCACTGCTCTGCCCTCGTCGCGACCGGTCGTGTTTTTGCGCTCCCGTGACGAGGGGGAAACCGTGAGTAAAAGATTGGGCACAGGTGGTTAGTGGAGGGAGGATTTGTTCTATGGTAGGTCTAGGTTAAGAAGGAGCGGTTATATTGTTTAAATTGAGTATATTAGACTTATCCTAGGTATTCTAAGCTTCTATAATTATCGATCGGCCACGTGGACGTTTGTAGACGGGTAGAGCGGCCACGTGGCTTAGGTTTCTGTTAGCATAGAGGAATAAGTTTGTGTCTGCTTGGTGTTTTAGTTGAAGATTAAAATAGTGAGCTTAACTTACACTAGGTAGCTTCTATAATTATCGATCGGCTACGTGGACGCTTTGTAGATGGGTGGCGCGGCCTCGTGGCTTAGGTTTCTGTAGTGCAGAGGACTAAGTTTTTTTTTTTTTGGTGGTTAAGTTTAAAATAGAGTTGAAGACTAAAATAGTGTGCTTAAATTACACTAGGTATATCTTCTTGTCCTGGTGTTATTGTATAGGTATCTAGGTTTTTGATTATATTAGTGTTTAGTTTGGTTTAGTTGGAGTTTGCAGCTGGTGGTAGGTATTTAGCAATTACTTCTGTGCGTAAATTTGCATAGTTTTATCTCATAAGTTTCTTTTTAACAAGCAGATTTTTTAGCTTCTAGAATTATCGATCGGCCACGTGGACGCTTTGTAGACGGGTGGAGCGGCCACGTGGCTTAGGTTTCTGTTAGCATAGAGGAATAAGTCTGCGTCCGCTTGGTGTTTAAGTTTAAGATAGACTTTAAGATTAAAATAGTGAGCTTAAATTACACTAGGTAGCTTCTAGAATTATCGATCAGCCACGTGAACGCTTTGTAGACGGGTGGCGTGGTCTCGTGGCTTAGGTTTCTGTAGTGTAGAGGAATAAGTCAGTGTTTTTTTGGTGTTTAAGTTTAAGATAGAGCTTAGGACTAAAATAGTGAGCTTAAATTACCACTAGGTATATTTTCAATATACTGGTGTAATTGCAAAGGTATCTAGGCATTTTTATTTTAGTTTGGTTTAGTTGGAGTTTGTAGCTGGTGAGAGTCGGGATAACTTTGTTTAAAAAAAAAAATGCAAGGTGACTGTGGGAAGTGTAAGTGTATGGTAGTCATTGGGGACTTGAGTAAGAAAGTAGATATGTTAGCAAGGGAGGTGGAGCGTCTGAAGTGTTTCGTGGCAGGGCCCACCATAGGAAATGTCAGCCAGGCAAGCCAGGTGCAGGAGTCTAGGAGTGATAGGGGTGGAGATAGTATGGACCATGATAGTAGAGAGTGGAAAGTAGCTAGACGCCAGAGTACGAGACTATCTTTAAGGAAAATTGACAAAGGCATTGAAACTAATAATATATTTGAGATACTGCAAGAGAGAGATAGTAATGCTGCTAAGGAGGAAGGTAGGAACGACCAGGCAGCTGATGATAGAGAGGGGAAGTTTTAGTTATAGGGGACTCAAGAGTGAGGTACATGGACCGTACTTTTTGTAGCATGAACCCCAACAAACGGACTCGTGTTTGCTACCCAGGGGCCCAGGTAAAGGATGTTGGTGATAGGATAGAAGGAGTGATGAAGGATAGTGGAGAGAGCACAACAGTAATTGTGCAGGTTGGTGTAAATGATGTAGGAAAAGCAAAAACAGAGGAAACAATACAAGAGTATAGGGCTTTGATAGGTAGGTTAGCTGTGAGTAGGAAACGAGGAATGGTAACATCCATCCTCCCTATGGTTAACGCAAGCATAGAGTGGTACTCGAGGGCATTGGGCTGAATACCAGGGTGGCCAAGATTTATAAGGAACTTGGGGTGGGGTTCTTGGATTTGTGGGGGGATTTCTGGGGGAGAACTGAAATGTTTGCATTAAATGGGTTACATTTGAGCAAGAGAGGAGTTGAATTGCTCAGCAATAGGTATGAGGAGGCTCTCATTAGGAAACAAGGAAACTAGGCAGGTCATGGGGGATGTAGCTGATAGAGAGAGAAGTCTTGCAAACACCTCACAGTCAGCAAATAGGGGTAGCAGTAGATCCAGGGGCAGAGTGGTAGCTCATCCAGAGATGATAGAGCTACTCAACATGAAAAAGCCAAAGAGGGTTATGGAACTTTTGTTAAGTGTATGATGCTTAATGCTCAGAGCATTCGATCCAAATTTGATGAGTTCAAGTGTTATGTTGCTGAGGAGAAACCAGATTTTGTTTGCATTACTGAGGCATGGGTCAGTGAGGGATATTTTGGGGATAACTTGCAGGACTATGAGATCCAGGGATACAATATGTTTTCATTCAATAGGGGTCCAGCAGTGAAAGGGGGTGTAATGCTCTATGTGAATAGCTTATACAGTTCTCAGAAAGTAGCAGATGGGGTAAAAAATGTGTCTGTGGAGTGCATTTGGCTTGATGTTGCTGTGGGAAGAGGCAACAGCAATAAACTGAGGATTGGAGCTTTGTATCGATCAGGAACCTTGCCACATTCTCAGCAACTGGAGCTTGATAAGGTGATTTGTGAGGAAGTCAGTAGAAACTTTCAGAGGAAATGCCTTATTCTTGGTGATTTTAATCTAAAAGGATATAAAAATGTTGGTGTTGGCTCCCCCATCATGTAAACTGTTTAGGAAATGCCTTGAAGAGGACTTGTTCTTACACCAGTTTGTAATGGAACCAACCAGGCAGGGCTCATTCTTGGACCTTGTCTTCTCAGATTTAAGTGATTTAGTTCAAGACTTGACTGTAGGAGAAACTCTGGGAAGAAGTGACTATAACATAGTGAGATTTAAGGTACAAATAGCAGGGACAATCAAGGATAACTTGAAAAAGATTCCAAATTTTAACAGGGCAGACTTTGACTCCATGAGAGTGGCTTTAAGTGCCATAAAATGGGAAGAAGAATTTTTTTATTTAAATGCCTGTGAAATGTGGGAAAAGTTCAAATCTTACTTGAGGAAAATTCAGATTAGACATGTCCCCCAAAAGCAAAGGCGCAAAGAAGGGTAGGAAAGCCAGCATGGCTTACACCAGATTTGAGGAGATCAATTAAGGCTAAGAAAGATGCATTTAGAGTATTTAAGGAAGCTTCAAATATCGTAAATCTAAGGTTGTATCAAAAAGCTAGAGATGCTGTGAAGCAGAAAACCAGAGCAGCAAGGCGAGCAAAAGAATTGGATTTGGCTAGGAACTGTAATGGGGACAGTAAAAAGTTCTTTAGTTTCTACAAGCTAAGTAAAGTTTCAAGCACAATTGGTCCACTGGAAGTAAATGGGACTATGTTGAGTGAGGATGGTGAGATGGTTGAGGAGCTGAGCAAGCAGTTTACATCAGTGTTTACAGTGGAGGATGTGACAAATTTGCCAACCGTGAACCACAGTTCAGTGACAGGTGATCAGATACACAATGTTGATTTCATTGATAGTGATGTTGTTTTCAATTATATCAGAAAAAATAAAGCCAAACAAGGCAGCAGGACCTGATGGAATTTATGCTAGGGTATTGCGCGAAGCTGAAAAGGAACTGGCAATTCCACTTAGTATAATATTTTGTAGATCAGTTTCACAAAATGAAATTCCAACAGATTGGAAAAGGGCAAATGTAGTTCCTATTTTCAAGAAAGGAGAAAGAGGGAAAGTTGAAAATTATAGGCCAGTAAGCCTCACATCCCTAGTCTGCAAGGTACTCGAATCAATTATCAAAGATAGAATAGTTAGTTTTCTGGAAGGAAACAGATTGATTCAAGATACTCAACTTGGGTTTAGAAAAGTGAGGTCGTGTCTCACAAATCTCTTGGACTTTTTAAATTTTGCTACAGAACAATTTGATCCGGAAAATCAGGTTAATGTAGCATATCTTGACTTTAGTAAGGCCTTTGACAAGGTACCCCATAAACGGTTAATGATACAGCTTCAGGTCCATGGCATTGCAGGTAGCATCCTAAAATGGATTGAGTTGTGGCTTTCAGATAGACAGCAGAGAGTGATGCTTAATGGTACAAAGTCATCATGGCAAAATTTTCTTAGTGGAGTCCCTCAGGGGTCGGTACTGGGGCCATTGTTGTTCATTATATTTGTGAATAGCATTGAATGTGGCCTAAGCAGTAAGGTTTTGAAATTTGCGGATGATTTGAAGATCTTTAGGGCAATAACAGGGCACAATGAGCAGGTTTTGCTGCAGAACGACTTAGACGAGCCTGTGAAGTGGTCCGAAAAATGGCAAATGAAGTTTAATTTTGATAAGTGCAAAGTCATGCATGTAGGTAGGCAGCATATGAAGGCGCCATACTTGATGGATGGCCAAGTACTATCTGTGACTCAGCAGGAGAAGGACTTAGGTGTTATTTTGAACACAAAATTGGGGGGCATCAGAACAGACCAAAGAAGCCAGGAAGAAGGCACTAAGAATGCTTGGGGCGATACAGAGGAATGTGTCATACAAAAGTGAGGAGGTCATCAGGAAGCTTTACTGTGCATATGTCAGGCCACATTTAGAATACTGTGTCCAAGCTTGGTCCCCTAGTTATGAGAAAGATTGTTGGCTTTTAGAGAGAGTACAAAAGAGGGCAACACAAATGGTTAATGGTATAGGCAACCTGGCATATGAGGAAAGATTGAAGAAATTGAATATGTTTTCACTTAGATATAGAAGTCTGAGAGGAGATCTCATCGAGGTTTTTAAATTTGTTAATGGTCAGGAACAGGGATATCTCATGGAAATGTTTGAATTTAACAGAAATGATGCAATTAGAGGTCATCAATTCAAAATTAAAGTTAATCACAGCAGGACAAGGTTAAGACAGTCTTTCTTCACCAACAGGGTAGTAGAACACTGGAACCAGCTGCCAGGAACAATTGTCAGTAGCAACACACTGAACATCTTTAAAAACGGCATAGACAATCATTATAAGAATAGGGGGCTTGTTTTTCTGTATTCCAGAGAGGGTTGATTGACAGATTTGGTGGGCAACTGGTTCGGTGTACAAAGTGCAACCAGGAAGGGCCCTTGTGGCTCATAGTTGCACTGATCTTTTATGTCTTTATGTCTTTATGTGTCAACTGTTACAATCTGTTGCCGAATTATGTTTCAATTCCGAATGAATTGAATGCCACCATATGCAGGTTGTAATGTCACCGTGTGCAGGTTGTAATTGTACCATGTGCAGGTTGTAATTGTACCATGTGCAGGTTGTAATGTCACCGTGTGCAGGTTGTAATTGTACCATGTGCAGGTTGTAATTGTACCATGTGCAGGTTGTAATGTCACCGTGTGCAGGTTGTAATTGTACCATGTGCAGGTTGTAATGTCACCATGTGCAGGTTGTAATGTCACCGTGTGCAGGTTATAATTGTACCATGTGCAGGTTGTAATGTCACCGTGTGCAGGTTGTAATTGTACCATGTGCAGGTTGTAATTGTACCATGTGCAGGTTGTAATGTCACCGTGTGCAGGTTGTAATTGTACCATGTGCAGGTTGTAATGTCACCATGTGCAGGTTGTAATGTCACCGTGTGCAGGTTATAATTGTACCATGTGCAGGTTGTAATGTCACCGTGTGCAGGTTGTAATTGTACCATGTGCAGGTTGTAATTGTACCATGTGCAGGTTGTAATGTCACCGTGTGCAGGTTGTAATTGTACCATGTGCAGGTTGTAATTGTACCATGTGCAGGTTGTAATGTCACCATGTGCAGGTTGTAATGCCACCGTGTGCAGGCTGTAATGCCGCCGTGTGCAGGTTGTAATGTCA
Source organism: Ashinkailepas kermadecensis (assembly GCA_034440615.1). NCBI lineage: Eukaryota > Metazoa > Arthropoda > Thecostraca > Neolepadidae > Ashinkailepas > Ashinkailepas kermadecensis. The sequence continues at coordinate 124,112 of JAOTOM010003886.1, read as the reverse complement.
CCATGTGCAGGCTGTAATGTCACCATGTGCAGGTTTAAATGCCACCGTGTGCAGGCTGTAATGCCACCGTGTGCAGGTTGTAATGCCACCATGTGCAGGTTGTAATGCCACCGTGTGCAGGTTGTAATGCCACCGTGTGCAGGTTGTAATGCCACCGTGTGCAGGTTGTAATGCCACCGTGTGCAGGTTGTAATGCCACCGTGTGCAGGTTGTAATGCCACCGTGTGCAGGTTGTAATGCCACCGTGTGCAGGTTGTAATGTCACCATGTGCAGGTTGTAATGTCACCATGTGCAGGTTTAAATGCCACCGTGTGCAGGCTGTAATGCCACCGTGTGCAGGCTGTAATGTCACCATGTGCAGGTTGTAATGTCACCATGTGCAGACTGTAATGCCGCCGTGTGCAGGTTGTAATGCCGCCGGGTGCAGATTGTAATGCCACCGTGTGCAGGTTGTAATGCCGCCGTGTGCAGGTTGTAATGCCACCGTATGCAGGCTGTAATGCCACCGTGTTCAGGTTGTAATGCCACCGTGTGCAGGCTGTAATGCCACCGTGTGCAGGTTGTAATGCCACCGTGTTCAGGTTGTAATGCCAGTGTGCAGGTTGTAATGCCACCGTGTGCAGGTTGTAATGCTACCGTGTGCAGGTTGTAATGCCAGTGTGCAGGTTGTAATGCCACCGTGTGCAGGTTGTAATGCTACCGTGTGCAGGTTGTAATGCCACCGTGTGCAGGTTGTAATGCTACCGTGTGCAGGTTGTAATGCCAGTGTGCAGGTTGTAATGCCACCGTGTGCAGGTTGTAATGCTACCGTGTGCAGGTTGTAATGCCAGTGTGCAGGTTGTAATGCCACCGTGTGCAGGTTGTAATGCTACCGTGTGCAGGTTGTAATGCTACCGTGTGCAGGTTGTAATGCCAGTGTGCAGGTTGTAATGCCACCGTGTGCAGGTTGTAATGCTACCGTGTGCAGGTTGTAATGCCACCGTGTGCAGGTTGTAATGCCACCGTGTTCAGGTTGTAATGCCAGTGTGCAGGTTGTAATGCCACCGTGTGCAGGTTGTAATGCTACCGTGTGCAGGTTGTAATGCCAGTGTGCAGGTTGTAATGCCACCGTGTGCAGGTTGTAATGCCACCGTGTGCAGGCTGTAATTCCACCGTGTGCAGGCTGTAATGCCACCGTGTGCAGGTTGTAATGTCACCATGTGCAGGTTGTAATGCCACCGTGTGCAGGTTGTAATGCCACCGTGTGCAGGTTGTAATGCCACCGTGTGCAGGTTGTAATGCCACCGTGTGCAGGTTGTAATGCCACCGTGTGCAGGTTGTAATGCCACCGTGTGCAGGTTGTAATGCCACCGTGTGCAGGTTGTAATGCCACCGTGTGCAGGTTGTAATGCCACCGTGTGCGCCCGTCCCGCCAGAGCGTGGTGGCGAAGGACGGCGACATCCTGACAGAGACACAGACCGGCGCCGGCGTCACCTCCACGCTCGTCCGCAAGTTTACCGACGACGCCATCGAGATGGTAAGTTGCACTCGCCGCGCCATTGCTAGGAGATCGGCCAGTGCAGTGCGTGTGTGTGTGTGTGTGTGTGTGTGTGTGTGTGTGTGTGCAGACG
>JAOTOM010003886.1:0-117500 GCA_034440615.1 Ashinkailepas kermadecensis | reverse complement strand
TGTCAGAGGGAGCCAGACCCTCCACTGTGTCAGAGGGAGCCAGACCCTCCACTGTGTCAGAGGGAGTCAGACCATCCACTGTGTGTCAGAGAGAGCAAGACCCTCCACCGTGTCAGAGGGAGTCAGACCCTCCACTGTATCAGAGGGAGTCAGACCCTCCACTGTGTCAGAGGGAGTCAGACCCTCCACTGTGTCAGAGGGAGTCAGACCCTCCACTGTGTCAGAGGGAGCCAGACATAGCCGGGCGCCACCAACTGTTGCTGACCCTTCACTGTGTCAGAGGGAGCCGGACCCTCCACTGTGTCAGAGGGAGTCAGACCCTCCACTGTGTCAGAGGGAGTCAGACCCTCCACTGTGTCAGAGGGAGTCAGACCCTCCACTGTGTCAGAGGGAGTCAGACCCTCCACTGTGTCAGAGGGAGCCAGAGCCTCCACTGTGTCAGAGGGAGCCAGACCCTCCACTGTGTCAGAGGGAGCCAGACCCTCCACTGTGTCAGAGGGAGCCAGACCCTCCACTGTGTCAGAGGGAGTCAGACCCTCCACTGTGTCAGAGGGAGCCAGGCATAGCCGGGCGTCACCAACTGTTGTTGACCCTTCACTGTGTCAGAGGGAGTCAGACGACACAGCCGGGCATCACCAACTGTTGCTGACCCTCCACTGTGTCAGAGGGAGCCAGACCCTCCACTGTGTCAGAGGGAGTCAGACGACACAGCCGGGCGTCACCAACTGTTGCTGACCCTCCACTGTGTCAGAGTGAGCCAGACCCTCCACTGTGTCAGAGGGAGCCAGACATAGCCGGGCGCCACCAACTGTTGCTGACCCTTCACTGTGTCAGAGGGAGCCAGACCCTCCACTGTGTCAGAGGGAGTCAGACCCTACACTGTGTCAAAGGGAGTCAGACGACACAGCCGGGTGTCACCAACTGTTGCTGATCCTCCACTGTGTCAGAGGGAGTCAGACGACACAGCCGGGCGTCACCAACCGTCGGTTACAATCCTTCCATGGTGTTCTTCTTGCCGCTGAAGGGCGCCAGGCGGCCGGGCATTCTGGCCGAGTTGTTGGGTGATTGACCGCCATAGCCGCCTGCCGATCACCGCCACGCTATTAGCACGCAGCGGCGACAATCACGGGCGATATATTGTGTCAGAATCACGGGCGATATATTGTGTTAGCCTTTTTCCAAATTGCAGATACTCTACATGTAAACAATTCTGAAAGCAACCGAGTTTGTCAATTTGGTGCAGAATGGAAACACTGCCCAAGTTGTACGTCATCAGTTCACACATTGGTATCATGCTCCATGACAGGCCGCTATTGCTTTATATGGATCGGAGGGCAATGGCCCTCTGAGCGGCTCACTCTCCACACAATGTCCTCCAGAATCAACATGGGGCCTCAAGCGCTGGCCCCGTCAATGCTGGCAAGCCTCACAAGCTGACGACTTTCGGCCGAAGCGGTTTCATAACGCACCGACCATGCTACTTACTTGATTACCTTGTAGTTACTTTCTTATCCATAGGAAAGACGACTGAGCTACGTTCACAACCCTAGTTATGCGATACCATGCGAGGCAAAGCATACGATGCAGAGAATGACATCATGGTTACGTAGTAGCTGATTTCAGAATATGTTCGCCAAAACAAATGCGTCGATCTGTTATGCTTGGAACCCAGCGCCGGCACCTGATAAGATCACTTGCACTCACGACGCGCACGCAACAACACACAATACAGGGTTCTCAAATTAGCTCAGTTAAGTGTAGGTTGGCCCTATCAGAGATGCACCTATTCAGCTCATGATTGGCCGAACAGCCTGCCCTGCTGACTGCATTTCACCGCCACACACCCACAAGTGCCGTAGTTGGGCTCGATTCTTGGCGTGAAAACACCGGCTTTCAGGTGCGTGCGGAATTACCGATCGCCGACAAAGTAATTGTAGCAAAGAAAATCCAAAGGTACCGTCGGAGTTACAAGGCCTGGGGCTAAATGTTCCTGCAATTTGTCCGGCTCTATCCTGTCATGGTATGCCACTATCGCTGGGGGAGGGGGGAGGGAGAATGTCGTCTGTCAGCAGAATGTGTCATCACGATGGGAGGCTGCACGTGCACGCCAGAGCTTGCTGACCAATATGAAAAGTGTGGCCGGTACATGGACCCAGTGAATGCAAACGATCCGGTTTCGTCCGTGTTGGTCATTTTCGAGAACCAAACCCAATCGTGAAAAATTGTAAAAAGACCGCTATATATTTGCACCCGTCCCTGGGGCGCACGTCTCACGTGCAGCAAAAACGCTTGCAGTAGCGAGCCTTGCCGCTGTCTTGTCTACAGACTGATGTCTGCTTGTTATCCATCCGTCCATGGATTGGCGAGCTATGTCGCCAACATTGGAGCCGTCTCGGCGCACTAAAATTTGTCGAAATCTAACCGAACAAACTGCCGTTTCCATGTAAAACCAATGGGCGATGGTCGATTTCGGTGAAACCCGCTCTCTCATCACCCCTGTGCCTCTCACGCACAACATGTCGGTCCGATCGTGTCGGGGTCTTGCCGAGTGGGTGCCCAACACAAGAACCTTTCGTGTTATGAACCCCGGCCCAATGGAGTCCACGTCAGCCCAGCCGAGTTTCAATACGTGCAACACGCGTTTTTCGTCCAAAACTTCCCAACGCAATGCTAAGCCAATGAGTGTGTCGGCACCGTTACAGCGCGCACCAAGCGTTGGCCACAGGCTCTGGTGCGGCGAGATCCACACCAGACAGTGATCCGGTCTGTCGCCAGCAGATCCCAGAAACAAGCAACAACAACCATACCTGTCACCGTTGGGGCTGTACCCGTGACAGAAAAATGCCTTGCGAAATCATTCGGGTGATAATGCACAAGATAATATGATGATTGGTTGTGGGGCGAAGCAATGTGGACAGCGAAGCGAATTGTTCGGCCAATCATGGGCTGAATAGTTACACCCCTGATAGAGCCAACACCTAACTGAGCGAGCTTGAGAACACTTTAGTCTGTTACAACATCAGCATGATTATCTTCAGAGGCGAGGCGAGAGAAGAGTCGTGCCGGCCGCGTGCCACAGCTGACTGACTGACATCCAACACACAGACTGACAGAGAGCGCAGAGTGAAGCCCGGGGCAGGACCAGTGCGCCACAGCTGACTGACTGACATCCAACACACAGACTGACAGAGAGCGCAGAGTGAAGCCCGGGGCAGGACCAGTGCGCCACAGCTGACTGACTGACATCCAACACACAGACTGACAGAGAGCGCAGAGTGAAGCCCGGGGCCGGACCAGTGCGCCACAGCTGACTGACTGACATCCAACACACAGACTGACAGAGAGCGCAGAGTGAAGCCCGGGGCAGGACCAGTGCGCCACAGCTGACTGACTGACATCCAACACACAGACTGACAGAGAGCGCAGAGTGAAGCCCGGGGCAGGACCAGTGCGCCACAGCTGACTGACTGACATCCAACACACAGACTGACAGAGAGCGCAGAGTGAAGCCCGGGGCAGGACCAGTGCGCCACAGCTGACTGACTGACATCCAACACACAGACTGACAGAGAGCGCAGAGTGAAGCCCGGGGCAGGACCAGTGCGCCAAGCTGACGACTGACATCCAAAAAAAAAAGAGAGCGCAGAGTGAAGCCCGGGGCAGGACCAGTGCGCCAAGCTGACTGACTGACATCCAACACAGACTGACAGAGAGCGCAGAGTGAAGCCCGGGGCAGGACCAGTGCGCCACAGCTGACTGACTGACATCCAACACAAGACTGACAGAGAGCGCAGAGTGAAGCCCGGGCAGGACCAGTGCGCCAAGCTGACTGACTGACATCCAACACAGACTGACAGAGAGCGCAGAGTGAAGCCCGGGGCGGACAGTGCGCCAAACAGCATCAACACACAGACGAGAGAGCGCAGAGTGAAGCCCGGGGCAGGACCAGTGCGCCACAGCTGACTGACTGACATCCAACACACAGACTGACAGAGAGCGCAGAGTGAAGCCCGGGGCTGGACCAGTGCGAGACCAGGCGGCGCGTGCAGTACGTGCGTTACCTCTCGGGCTGGCCGGGGCGCTCTTGGTCCAGAAGGCCGGAGAGTTCGCCGCACCTATAAACAAAACGGAGGGAAGCAAATGATGCTCACCGCACGAGGCACGACGGCGCAACGGGCGTGCAGCGGACATGCAGTGCGGCTGTGGTTCAGATGGTGGAGGCGCGTCGCCTGCGTAGCCACGTGTGCCGAGGGCTGGCATGTGCTGCACACTGTGACGCATGCCTCTCTCTTTCTCGCACACATGCACAGACACACAGGCACAAAGACAAGCAGGGCTCGCATGGCGGCCGGTGCCGCTCCACACCACACGCAGGCGGCGAGACACAGAGAGCCGGCGTCGGCACACAGCGCCACCGGTCCACTACCGAGTGCCGGCCGGCCCGGGTGCAAGGTGAGGGCGGGCGTGCTAGCCCACGAGCTGACCGCCGCCGGACGGCCGCCGGCTGCACCGCCGGCCAGCGTGTGCAGCGAGTTGTGGCTGCGACTCAGACCGAGACTGCCGGCCGGGCCCGGCCCCAGCAGCCGGGCTGTAACTGGCCGCCAGTGAGGCACACCGTCAGTCGTGTCTCGCCGACGCCACCGCCACCTGTAGGGGGCGCCCACCCACAGCAGTGCCGCCACACGACCGTCTACAGGCCGCGGTGCCTTGGCGTCAATAGATGATGACCAACATAGTCCAGACAATCATAATACATCGAGACACAATGGATGATGACCAACATAATCCAGACAATCAGATAATCATCGAGACACAATGGATGATGACCAACATAGTCCAGACAATCAGATAATACATCAATACGCATCGATCTCAATCCAACTAAAAAGTATCCCCATCTTCGTCACCGATGACTGACATCTGGGAAAACGCAGTCAATACCGTAAGTCAGCTTTATTTACAGCTAATGCTGCATCACACTGGACTCTTCTGGGCCAGACATATGCTGCAAACAATCTGAAGGGATATTTGCTACCTCGCCACTAGGATACGCGAGATTACACGGGAAGGTTTTCCCTCAGGATTATCAGGTCAAAATGAAAGCTTTGAAAACGCTGAGAAGCAATACATCGAGCAGCAAGAAGTGAATGGTGACGTTGAGGGACAGGTATGGACACGGACATGGACATGAGAGACACCCTTTTTCACAACTGAATGTACTTGGTACTGGCTTTGAGCAGCGAGCTCCATTACCAACCACTGTCCTCTCCGCTAAGACTGTGCAGCTGCTACACAACTTTACGCTTGAAACTAAAAGTTCTCATAAAAGTCCCATATCTGACCAATAATCTTTTTTGAGACATACATTGCCAGACAGCAAGTAGTTGGGTAAGTGAAGCCACCAGAAGAAACAGTGTACACCAACCGTACGAGGATTAACATGGCGCCAAATAATATCAAAAGGGCGATTGATTTACTTGTTTACTTTTGGATAGTGGTTGAAAAGGGTTGCAACCAAGCTTGCCCGCGCCTTTGAACTCAAGTTGTCTCGTCAACGACCTTGGGACAAGATCTGGAGGCCTAAGTTCAGCTGCCGTTTTCAACGCCGTTAGGCGTCATGAGCGGACATAATACCGGTGGCGCCGCTCTGGTGGTGGGTTTGTGAAGGAACACCACCAGAGTGGGCTTGCTATGTTTAATGCTATATTCTAGTTTCTAGAGGAGGTGCAAGTAATTTCCAATGGTCAAATTTGAACAACATTGAAACAAGCTCTCTTATGATGTGTAGTTCGTTTTATTATCAAATCATTTCACCCTGTCACTTTGCCCTTAAAGTGAAATGGGAGCAATTGGCCACTCAACATCTTGTAATAAAAACGTATCATACATCTTCTGTGTGATATGCTGACAATTTCCAATGTTTTTAACTAAACGAAAATCCAACGTGCTACATTTTTATATCATCTTGAATGACTTCCATGACGGTTGAACCCTGTCACTTTTGCACTCAATTCCATAATTCTGCCCCAAGTTATCACATTGTATTCCTTTAAATTGTATATCAGATGTTCTACATTACCGAATTAATTTCCAATGGGCTCAAATGAACCGGCATAAAATCAGCTGCCTTCTGATGTCATACTCGCCTACTTTTATAGATATCTAACCCTGTCATTTTTGCACTAAATTTAAGGATTTGTCTCGAATTATCACATAGTATTCCTTTAAATTGTACACAAGATGTTCTACATTAGCGAATTCATTTTCAATGGTCTCAAATAAAACGGCATAAAATCAGCTGCCTTCTGATGCCATACTCGACTACTTTTACAGATATCTAACCCCGTCATTTTTGTATTCAATTCCAGGATTTCCGTTTCTAATTATCATATTGTATTCCATTTAATTGTACATCAGATGTTCTACATTTCCGAATTAATTTCAAATGGCCTCAAATAAACCGGCATAAAATCAGCTGCCTTCTGATGCCATACTGAACCACTTTTATAGATGTCTAACCATGTCATTTTTACACTAAATTTCAGGATTTGTGTCTCGGATTATCACATTGTATTCCTTTAAATTGCATATCAGATGTTCTACATCATCGAATTAATTTCAAATGAAAGCTTAGCTTTCAAATACATACATATATATATATATATATATATATATATATATATATATATATATATATATATATATATATATATATATCGTACCCCGGTGTATACGAGCCGTTGTCTAGCCACTGCCGGAACATGGCGAAGACACGAACAGCACGACACCATACACCGAGAACACACCAACCTTGCTGAGAGTAGGCCAAACCACAACCATTGGCATCGCCAGCTGCATTAAGACCATCGGCGAGCGACACCACTGCTGGACCGCAGTCAAACATGTCCACGTGCTCAGACCTATGAAACACTCTCGTTCCACGGACAGCTGCCATAGCTGAGACGGTGTGTACAGGACCAGAGCGACTGTTAACACTGTGGCGCGCTCACCCTGTCCGTATCTGGCGGCCTGCTCCACCTGCAGCTGAGTCTTGAACAGCACCTCGGCCTGCCGGTTCGGGTTGCCCTGCGGCTGGAAGTACTGTCCAGCAATGTTCTCCTGCGCCCCGCGCTCCAACCGCTGAAGCAATCGGTGACGTTTGGTGATGTCAGTTCGAATGAGGTCAGACGCGCGAAATACAGCACTCTACAAACATTGTACTCATGTTTCCTTGGCTGTAAACGGCCGAAACAAGAACGTACATGTCTTTGCTAACCGACTCTGGGGCAGGGGATCTTGAACAGCATACCCTATCGGAAGTATCTAGAAGGAACGTGCATGCAAACGTGCATTGTACGTTAACAAGATTGCATGAACGCTGATGAAATGTGAATGAACCACCACCATTTTCTTCCATAGAGGTAATGGCTAATATTGTGAAGGGTGTGTGCGTGGATGGGGCATGGACCCCGACCATGTTCACATATCCGTGTGGTACTTAAATTCACATGTATGTACACGTCAGAATACTTGTGTACATATTCCTGTACTGCATCTTAGCTTACTTTTACAGTTTAAGAGCCACACATTCGCGGGAAAAGCAAAAATATAAGATTAGAACAATATGACATGGAGGTATGACGCAAGGCATTTATGTAAAAGTTGAATGCTTTACCCAAATGAACCAGAAGCATTGTAAGGAAGCTGTATTAACATTGCTCAGATAACCTTCAGAACTGCGCTGGAGTTTGATGTCAGTTATGTGCGCCAAGTGAACTCATCGACCAAATCCGAAGCATGGAGTCTGGAACATCAGGTGAAACACCTTAAGTGCCAAACAGACACATTTTACTTAGCTCACAACGTGCAAGCACGATCATCGGATTTCAGGATGCCGCAAGTGGTCTTCATAAAGCCATGTGGTCGTCATGTACAGATGACGTTCCACCAGTGCCTAATTCACATCCGATAAACACAGCCTTCCTCATCCTAGAACTAATTGGTGATTATGTCTGAAAATATTGCACCAACAGCAAACGAAGGTATGAGCAAACGTAAATCTTTCTACAGTTTTTTGTTCTACCTACATGAAAAATTGAAGCTTAAACAAATGTTTTCTTTTAATAGAACGACATCCTCGGACACGGAATAACTTTCGGGGTAAAGAACTCCTGGTGCTTCGGTCGAGTATTAACCTCGGGGTGGGGCGATATCTGCCCCCGCGTTTTCTACTTACCGCCATACTAATCGGGTTAGAAAGGCCAAACCTCGCATGGCTGCTCATTGGTCTTTCGCATATCCTCATAAATTTTGACCCGGGTCATCTCAAGTCAGGTCACCAGGTGAGGCGAGTGACTTAACGTCCCTCCGAGTTCTAGGTGGCATCACTCCCACAATAATTGGGCGATTGATTTCAAACTTATATCACGTCATGATGTTATCAGGGTCTATAATATGTATATCACGGTTTTTCGTAACGTTGACCTGAGGTCAGGTCGTTGCCATGGCTTACCCATTATAGGCCTATGGAAAAATATACAAATGTTTCCTGGTTACATATTTGCTCGGAATGACCTCCAACCGTTATGGCGTGTAGTTGGAAGCTATTCGCAATGCTATCGCTGACATTTTTGCTCAGTGGCCCCACCAAGGTCAGCTGAGGTCACCTGAAATCACTAGCACATTTCTGCGCATTATATCGCAATGCATTGAGCTAGAAGGCGAAATTACCGTCATTGTGCTTGTATCGCCAAGACGTGTCGATTGATATATTACATGACCTCCCTACTCTACCTCATGACCGACCGAGGTCATTGTTTCGGGACCCATCTGTTGACCGACCTTAAATTACACAGCGTATGTCGATAGCACATTCAAGGGCGTCGAATAGCATTTGCAGTTGTTTCTATCTGTTACAGGTCCTGAGATATGTGCCAATATCGAGGGTCCCACCCGATCTGGTCGAATTTGACATATATACCCAGTGACCAAATATTGACCTGAGCGAGACAATGACCGAAATACTTCGATAGAGCTTGTCACCAGCTATCCAAAGCCGGTTTCTGTTTGTCGCTACCTAGCATAGTTCTCGAGATCTTAGGAGGGGGCAGACATCGCCCCCGACATGCGAAGTTGGCCGGACCGCAGTGTTAATAGATGCACTAAGTCGAATTCTATAAGCGCCTAAAGAAAATATGCTTCATGTTCGGACCAGATGATAGGCCAAGCACCAAACACGTTGCCGTTATTGGGCAAATCACCTAAATATAGCATGCCTGCTTCACGCATTGAACAAGTCATCTTATCTTTCTCACCTGCCAATTCCGATTCCATACCTTGCATAGTCTGAGGACATTGAAGAGAAAGAGCTGAACATCGTGCACTAACATATGGCTGGAGTTGTTCGACAACCAAAGAAGCGAGCATGTTATATACGCGGCTGCAACTTGTTAGTCATCACCAAATGGTGCAATTTTCCGGATCGTGGTGAATCTCCGTGTGCATGGGGTAGCAACCCATTAATTGGTGCTACGAGCTGGCTGAGTATGAGAACATACCCATGTATGTGCGCAAGCTTTAGAAACCCCAGAAGGTTGTCCGACAAAATACCACGGGAAACCGCATGCGGGACATACGCATATGATGCTTCGTGGAGCCTAACATCATTGGACATTCGCATAGCAGAAATTGTACTGTTGAATGTCCGGCAGAAATAGCTTCAGGCTCAGTGTATCCTCGCGTGACTGCGGCCATCTGAGAGCTGGGCGACGGTAACGCGGATGCATAGCCCCATAGCCCCAGTGCAGACTGCAGTCGGCGGCTGTAAGCGAACATAGAACAGCGGTCTATGAGAGCACTCGGCACGAGCGTGGGCGCCGCGGTCACACAAAGCGCCGCCGTGTAGACCTAAGCCGCTGCCGTACTGATGGACCGTTGGCAGACGCGCCAGCCTGAAGCAGCGTCCGACGGTCGGCGGCCAGCCGGCGCCGCTTTACTCCCGCAGCCGGCACATTCACCCGCAGGCGGCGACAGAACAGAAGCAGTGCGTACACTGGATATGTGCGTCTCCTCCTGCGCCCAGTCGTCGTGTCCCGGGGGCTGATACTTCTGACTGGTCGTGGGCGCGCCGAACCCGAGCACTGCAACACACCGGCATGCCACGTACAATGTCGCCGCCGTCGGCATCGCCACCGAACACAGACCGCCGGCCACCATACACCAAGCGCACCCCACGGCAAACACCCCCAAACAGCTCACCATGCAGCGAAACACACGAGGACACACAACATCCCCGGCAGTCCACGCCAGCAGCCGAGGCAACAGCCAAGTGGGTCAGACAGTGTGGTGCAGGTAACGAGCGCCCTGATCAGGTGCGGTGCCGCAGGTGACCGCTCAGCAGACCTTGAGGAACTTGTCTTCGCCGGCGCCGTCGTCCCAGGCGTCTGTCAGCCGGGCGGGAGCCGTCCGCTCCGGGCCTTGGTCGGCCCCAGCCGCGACCATCTTACCGACAGGCACTGGCGCACACGGTCTGGTTATCTCCTCCACCCACACACGGTCCGGTTATCTCCTCTACCCACACACGGCCCGGTTACCTCCTCCACCCACACCAGGTCCGGTTACCTCCTCCACCCACACAAGGTCCAGTTACCTCCTCCAGGATAGCTGGAGGATCTCTTCATCCGCCCACACACAGTCTGGGTTCCTCCTCCACCCACACACGGCTCGGGTACCTCCTCCACCCACACACGGTCCAGTTACCTCCTCCACCCACACACGGTCCGGGTACGTCCACCCACACATGGTCCGGTATCCTCCTCCACCCGCACACGCTGCGGCCACAGAGTTCCGGCTGGCATTTGGCCAGCTAACTCGAGAGCACAGGACGTGTGGTATGTCTAATCGGAAACTTGGTAAGCATAAGCGTACACTGTCCGGCTATTCTCCAAGAATAGCAATTCACACCATTAACGGCGTCAATGAATTAATAAGTAATTCCCATTATTGAAAAAGCATTCAAAATTGACAAGAGTCTAGCACCACACGGCACATGGGCGACACATGTGCCGCAGTACTGCAATACCCACTGAACAATTCACCGCCAAGAGCAGCGCTGCAGTCGGCACCATGCAGACTCACGCGGAGGCGGCAGCTTCGTCTTCACAAGCTGCAAGTCGGGCAGCTTCCATTTCTGCTCGACTTCATCCCAGATGGCCTGCTTCTTGATAGTCTCGATGTCTGCGTAGTTGCAGTCCTGGGAGCGGCGGCCGATTGTTACGGTCGGAGCGCGCGCGGGTCGGCACACACCAGCCGGCCCCGTTCACAGCTGACACGAGTCACATCAGCCCGCCACGTCCACCACCACCACACCACACTCATACACTGGCACATCCCCCCGTCGGATGGGCGGCCACTCAAACATAGCAAAATGATTTACGAATTAACACCTGACAGAGCAATAGCCACTAGTGTGCTATAGCCACAAATGTCGTAAGGCCACAAACTGTACGTCACACAGAACACTCTGAAATTAAAATGCCTGACCGGACACGTTACCTGTAGAAAAGCAGCTGCAGCTTAGCCACCACATGGTAACATATGCAGCAATACCAATGTCCTGTTTGAGCAAAATTGTTACGGGCGAAGGCTGAGCGTCAGGTTGCTCAAGTCTGCTCTCGTCGACAAAGGTGCATCCGAGCGGCCCGATCCGGCCCGGTCTGTCACGTTTTATCTCAGCACATTTTTGCTGTTCCTAATTTCTGCACTCAATAATAAGGTTGCAATTTTCACCACTGCTGTTTTTAAGCACACATGCTTTTTGTTCCGAGGAAAGGCTTCATCGCAGGAATCAGTGGGTGCCCGTCTAGCCGGCCCCGGGTCAGCCATCGATCAGCCGCCGAACACGTGGCTATACCGTCATGCCACGCGACCCGCCTGCTCAAGGCAGCGCGGATGCGTGGCTGGTGTTGGCTCCATGGAATGTGCCTGCGACGTAAACTGAGCGGGAAGACAAGACAAAAAGAATCGTGGCACAACATGTAGCTTATCCTAATTCCGACAATTCGGCATCCTGAAAATGCGACAAATAAGCTGGATTTTTTAGAAAGAAAAATAGCCATGTTCCGCTGAAGCACTGTTCTTTTCTGCGATGCACATCCATCGAACGTAAAGGCTCGTATAACTGCAATTGGGCTCCTCTGCTAAATATTGAGCACGATTCAAGATTTCAATGCACCGTGTCGAATTCTCGAAATGGGTTTTGCTGATTTTAAAAAAAATCCCTATACGTGTGCGAAAATTGGATGCCATAAGGTAGATGTTTCCGGGCTGGCAAAAGAGTGCAGTTGCTAAGCTTCCTGTCGTGGCATGGAGCTCCACCCCGTACTGACAGCACAGTGATCGATCATTCGTGAACTAGGGTAGACTATTCCACTTCCTGAACACTGAATCGACATCCTCCCCAGAGAAGCATCGACAGTGAGCCTCTTGGCACGTGTTCATGAAATGTTCATGCCTCGCTTCTGACAGTGTCCCGTGTATAGGCAACATGCTTATACTCGCCATAACGAACCGCGATACACGAATACCACGCAACGCAATTCTAGGTAAAGGGATTACCTATTATGTGCTTTGTATATAGTTATATATTTGTATCGTTACTGTTGACATAGGTAACCCTAAATTAGGTACCGCTCAAAACAAAAATAGGGTTCAGTGGTAAGTACGCCTCTGGTCCAACACTCAGTTTGAAGGGCTTCAAGGCATCATTAATCGCATTACTCCCACGGGGAACTTCGACATATTGAGGTACTCGCTTCGACATCTCACACGTAACGAGACACCATTAGCTTAACACTGTGACAGCAGGGAGGCTCGATTCTTGACCTTGCTCGCCCGACGCCCCTAGGAGCGCCTGCTACTGGTATAATTACCAGCGAGGCGACGCCTGAGGGTGTCCACTACCGAAAATGTGCGGATAAAATATATCAGCGACATGGTTCGACCCAATGAGGCACGACCAACACGCTGTTGAAACCGAAACGTGTTTTGTACAACATTTTGGGTCGGGATTATTTCATTCAGAATCTGATCTGATCTTTGTCGTGCAGTTTCAGCCGCAATTATCTTCGAAATAAGCACACTTACTGTTAAAAAAAGCTTTATGGCGGACCTTGTCGGTTCCAGGGCAGGGAGCACCGGGAGCCGGTCACGTGGCTATGTCGTCATGACACGCGACTTGCCAGCCCCGAGGCCAGGCGCTGTGTTGCAGGTATCCGCCCGATAGAGGGTGCTGCGCTGAACGCTGCATGCAACGAAAACTAAGCCCGTGAGCCTGAGCCCTTGAGACAAAAAGGTCCGTGGTACAGCGTGGCATCAATGCGAATTCAATTTGTCCTATTACATTTAATTATGAGGTACGTCCACCATATGTTGCAGGTGAGAACGAATTCAGCAAGACAGTAGCCAATTTCGGCTGAAGTGGGTTTTTTTTTGTAGTGCACGCTTGCCAAATTTGAAAGCTCCCTCTTTGAAATTATGGTGCTGAATTATCGAAACAGTCCTGACTTTCTCCTGAAATTCCTGCACCTCCGCGGAATTTGGACAAAATAAGATGCATATTTTTGCGGGCTACGGAGGAACAGATGCGGCCATTCCACACGCTTCCCATCTCGGCATGGCGGCCTACTCTGCGCCTGCGGAAGAGAGCCCGCATCCTGTCACCTGCCCTCGCCCGTCCGGCCCTCCTGCTCTGGAGCACTACACCGGCTTAGCCGTTGGCCGCGACTGTGAAACGCGGCCGACACGGCAGCTGCACACCTTGCGGATGGTGGGCTGGACCCGCGCCAGCAGCTGCTCCAGCAGGCGCAGCGTCTGGTCTTGCTTGCGCACCGTCTCCAGGTAGTCATCACGCTCGGTGGCGAACTCGCGCTGGATGTCGCGGATCTCCTGCTCCTGCGACCGCAGCTGAGGACGCAGAGAGCGGCGTGGAGCTGACGTGCCCCCAGCAGACAACAGGCGACGCGGTGCACCGGGCGCCGACCGGACTGGTCCGCCAGCGGTCAGCGGCCGTGTGGACTCTGAATGTACCGCTGGTGGCGGCGTTGTTGGTGGTAGAAATGGCCTGCCCGCTCGATGGCAGGTCGGAACCTGTTAGCTCGGTGACGACCACCTGAATGCATCCCATGCCTGTCATGCATCCCAACTCGTCGCTTCCGGGGATTCGTTAAGTGGTGTACTGTTGGACGAGGGACCTCAAAACTGGTCATGCAGCTGGAATAAATAACACGCGCGCTGGATGGCGGATCCGCCCATCCATCATGTTTCTTGGACGATATCTCATAACCGGGCTGAAAAAATGTAATGAAATATTGTGACTCTGTTAAGAATTGTTCATTACATCCTATACAAAAATAAATTTCGAAATGTATTAGTAAGTATAGGAACTGCAGGGTGTACAGTCGACCAACAGCCCAGCGTTCAAGGTCACACAGGCCTCGTGGGTGCGGTGGTGCGACGGCCGATTTCGATGTTATTTGACCCTGAAGGCATTCGTGACCTGGGGTCACTAAATTTACGCTGAAGCGATTTCACTACAACCGTAATCTACCCCACAAGTTGTATGCTTCTAGCTTCAGTAGTTCCCGAGATCTCATGGCGGGATACGCCCCTCCCCGTTGCGCGTTATGCGGGAGGCCTTCCGGCGCGTGTATTAATAGCAATACGCAACCGACACATGAACCGGCTTGATCAGCTACATATTTGAGGCTTAGGATCCGCACAGCATCAGGCACAACTGCAGTTCGAGGTGCACTGAAATATGATTAAGCCTAACACAATTTACATCGTTTTCTTTACTTCGCCTAAAATGTACTATGAAATAAATGAATCATCTCGAATGGAGCGCCAAAAGTAAAAGGCACCGTCCTAAATGTTACCGCACTAGCCTTAGTATGACATTTCAGTTTCGTTGCAGGGAATGAACGGGATTGTATTGACTAATCGAGCTGGGGATATGATCTCGTCGAGATCGTCAAGTAAAAGCATCAGGCTAAACTTTGTACTGGAACTGAGTAACGTGTTCACCTGACTCAGGGCGCAGACAAACACTGCGCAGTTTGTGTAGACAAACATTGTAGTTTGTGTAGCGTGTTCGCTTGCGTAGACAAACACTGCGCAGTTATTACAACACTTTCAGTCACCAAAAAAAACGTTTAAATGTCTCATCTCTCCCAACGACAGATTGGGGCTAAGTCGCATTGAAGTAGCGACTTAGCTACTTTGCGACTTAGCTCAGTAGCTAGGCCAGCTAAGATTGGCTTCAACATAATTATTTTCAAGATTTGATTTTACTTGGTCTGAAGAACACTACATCCCTGGTGTTAATAGTTCCCCAAGATTCCCTTAATCCGCCATGTTTAACCACCACGCCCACTTACATGTTTTCCTTGCTGGTCAGTTTCTGATCACATTACTGCTGCTCAATGACACCAGCACCAAAGAAAGGCATCATGAGCGGCCTGTGCCGTAATGCCGCCAACGCGTACATGTATGTGTGGTACAAACAGGCATCCACCCCGACTCACCCTCAGCTTCATCTTCTTGGCCAGGTCCGTGCGCGCCTTGAGGGTGGCGTTAACGTCGTCGTAGGCCTTGACCAGGATCTCGTCATCGTCCTCGTCTTCGGCAAGGATGCGCCCCTGCGCCTCGGCAATTTGCTTCCGACGCCGCTGCACCTCCTCGTTCACCTTCTTGCGCTTCAACTGCGCCTGTTGATCGTGGGCCTGCTCGCCGCCCACGATCTGGTTCTGCATCGCGCGCAGTCTGGCAGGCAGATAGCATGAGAGGGTCACTACCCGCCGCCGGCCACCACAGGACGGCGTGAGAGAGGGTCACTACCCGCCGCCGACCACCACAGGACGGCGTGAGAGAGGGTCACTACCCGCCGCCGACCACCACATGACGGCGTGAGAGAGGGTCACTACCCGCCGCCGACCACCACAGGACGGTGTGAGAGAGGGTCACTACCCGCCGCCGACCACCACAGGACGGCGTGAGAGAGGGTCACGACCCGCCGCCGACCACCACAGGACAGCGTGAGAGAGGGTCACTACCCGCCGCCGACCACCACATGACGGCGTGAGAGAGGGTCACTACCCGCCGCCGACCACCACAGGACGGCGTGGGAGAGGGTCACTACTTGCCGCCGACCACCACATGACGGTGTGAGAGAGGTCACTACCCGCCGCCGACCACCACAGGACGGCGTGAGAGAGGGTCACTACCCGCCGCCGACCACCACATGACAGCGTGAGAGAGGGTCACTACCCGCCGCCGACCACCACATGACGGCGTGAGAGAGGGTCACTACCCGCCGCCGACCACCACAGGACGGCGTGAGAGAGGGTCACTACTTGCCGCCGACCACCACATGACGGTGTGAGAGAGGGTCACTACCCGCCGCCGACCACCACAGGACGGTGTGAGAGAGGGTCACTACCCGCCGCCGACCACCACATGACAGCGTGAGAGAGGGTCACTACCCGCCGCCGACCACCACAGGACGGCGTGAGAGAGGGTCACTACCCGCCGCCGACCACCACATGACGGTGTGAGAGAGGGTCACTACCCGCCGCCGACCACCACATGACGGCGTGAGAGAGGGTCACTACCCGCCGCCGACCACCACAGGACGGCGTGAGAGAGGGTCACTACTTGCCGCCGACCACCACATGACGGTGTGAGAGGGTCACTACCCGCCGCCGACCACCACAGGACGGCGTGAGACAGGGTCACTACTTGCCGCCGACCACCACATGACGGCGTGAGAGAGGGTCACTACCCGCCGCCGACCACCACAGGACGGCGTGAGAGAGGGTCCCTACCCGCCGCCGACCACCACATGACGGTGTGAGAGAGGGTCACTACCGCCGCCGACCACCACAGGACGGTGTGAGAGGGTCACTACCCGCTGCCGACAACTGTAGGACGCTCCAGCTGCTACTTGTTTGGGTTCAGCCCAGGTCATGGTCTAGCTATTAACCCGCCGTCTCGGGAAGTCTTTTTCCACTCCCCCCCCCCCCATTTATAAGGTTTGCCGCGGCTAGTGAAGAAACCTCGTGCGGGCAGCACGCTAAAATTTGGCATACCTTTTCCCACATCAATTTGATATGTGTGAGAAATGCTTAGGTTAAGTTATCCACGGTCACCGAGTTAGTTAAGGCAAGTGAGTTCATCTCCAAAAGTTTAACCAGTCGTCACGCTTTAACAGGTAAATAAATTTGAATGAAGCTTGCAGTGTTAACTTATTCTTAGAGACGCATCAAAACGCAACAGAGGAATTTGCGATTTTTCGCGTTTTTCATGACTAATTTGTTTTGCATATTTGCCTATTGGGACTAACTAAACTTGGAGATTCTGGCTAAAGTAAGCACCGGTGTGCTGTACCGATTAGAACACGAGAAATTAAAAATATTGAAAACGAAAAATTTTGCGAATTTAACAAACTAAAAAATAGCAACCTTTAACAGCAAAAATAGCAAATTTAACAGCACAAATTTTGTTTAACCTTACCGAAATAAATGAACTAACGACGATCCCGAGACGGGATCGAAACCGGTTTTCCTTGAAAAACCCATTTTAAACTACGAGCTTCAACGAACCATGATCACAATAGCATTCTTTGGATTCGAAAACATTTTGGAACGATGGTTCATTTCGACTTTCTTTTCTGATTTCAAATATGTTTTGTTTTGAAAATCTTCCCGAAAATTAACTCCCAGAGCCAATGATATGACGCTAATCGTGAACTCATAAACCCTGACTGGGGTTTATGCCGTTACTGACGTTATTTTGAAAGAACATTTTGGGGGTGGTTTCGGACCCTACTCGTCCAGCGCTTTCCGATGACACCTCTTTCGTTTTCGTTTAGTTTGGGGATTAGAGGGGGTTATAAAGACCCTCCCCCGAGACAGGGTGTGAAGATCTGACCGGAAACACCGAGTTAAGGGTGTTAACTCACTCCACCTTCTGGCTAATGGTGATGTTGCAGCTTCATGCATTCATAATGGGAGCACAAACTTCATCCCAAATCCAACTGAAGCTGCAATCTACTAGAAAAGAAATCCCCAGAGCAATAATTAAAACATGCAAGGCATGCATTCTAATCAGACCACAATATTTACCACCCGCGACTTTAAGTGAAGAAAAAGACGCAAGTTACAGCCAAGGATGGAAACCGAAAACCTCAATTAACCGTTATTTGTCAAGCGAAATAGTGACAATGTTGCCACTGAAGTCCAGAGATGGCAACTTAACACACGCGTATCCATATTTGGTGCGAGTGTGATTGGCGGCTGGGGGCTGGACAAATATCCGGGGATAGGTAAAATCAACCTCACAGTTCACCAGCCCGACAGGTGCAGGGTTAGTCAGCATTCAACACGCATCATCTCATTCACCAACCCACTGAAACTATCAAGTTATGCCTAAACCAATCCGCGTGATGCCGAGACATCGCCAAAAGCCACACCCAACAAGCTGTTCAGATAGATGCTTACTTTTCGTAGACTTCTGGGTCCACGTTCTCCGGAATGCCACCGCCACCCATCGCCGGCTTTTGTGCCTCTATTTCCGCCTGCCAAAAGTGATTACTCATCGGAGACATGGTCATAACGCTGCGTGTGGGACAGGGGCATAACTTGCAATAATCACAGGTCATGACTAGCGTCACTTTTCACCGGGTTGGAAGTTGGTGAATCGGTTGCTTGGCAGGAATGAAGTGAATTGAGGTCACGGAGATGTTTGGATGAGGTTATTACCGTAAACATATGCCTGGTGAATTGGGCATCGGGACATTTTTGGTATTACTAAAAGCCATTTGCTGCTTAACATACGCTGTAAGTGAATGACAAGGTCGGCAAATAGTCGGATGAACAGTTTTGACCGAGCCAATAGCTGAAACCTGTATTAACTGGTTTAAACCGTATTGCAAAATGGGGAAATGGTAAAATCGTCAAGCTACTCCCTGCCGTATCAGCTTATTTTGGTACTGAGTCATCCAACCCCAAAGAGAACATCCAACACTGTCCTAGAATATTTGGAAGAAGTGTAATTCAAGCACCACGTTATTATCACCACAAACATAATGCAAGTCCAAGTTTCTGCAATTTCTGACGGTGATTCCAGGCGGCTGTTATTCCTTTTAGGCACGGCAAGCCCAACGCTGAAGTTCCAAAATTTAGGTAATATTCACCCTATTGCGGGAGGGAAGTGGGTAGAAATTACTCCATGTGGTTCTTTTGTCCGCAGCCCTCAAATGCTTGGAGCGACGATGCAGGATCAAGCTTTTCGATGCAGGTTGGGAAAATTTTCAAGTTTGTGTTACATCATAACATGCTTGGTTTATATCGTTTGTATCGAAGGTTGAAAGGCCATTGGCTACAATGACCAAAAGTTTGCAGTTCTTTTGCTGACCAGAGGGGCGTCCAGGGTGGGTACGAAAGGGGAAGGTCGAGTGGATCAATGGACTTTATTGGGATGGAGGAAGGTGCTGGTCTAGAGGGACGCGACTAATGAAGAACATTTCAAGTATGTTCGGGGGGGGGGATGGTGCACTAGTGTCTCTGGATGGGCTTCTTTTCTACTCAGAGGGGCACTTTCGGCTGGAAAATCAAAGGCGTGCGCATCACACAATGGGTGCGCCTACATGAACCGTAATGTTAGCAAAGGATGTCCCATCAATTATACAAACCGTAAGGTCAGCAAAGGATGCTTCATCAGCTACACAAACCGTAAGGTCAGCAAATGATGCTCAATCAGCTAGACAAACCGTAAGGTCAGCAAAGGATGCTTCATCAGTTACACAAACCGCAAGGTCAGCAAAGGATGCTCCATCAGCTACACAAACGGTAAGGTCAGCAAAGGATGCTTCATCCGTTACACAAACCGTAAGGTCAGCAAAGGATGCTTCATCAGCTACACTAAGCGGCGGCGTGATAACGCGCAGTTTTCCTTGGTCCAAAGGAAAACCCCAGAGACGGTTGTAGCATCAACCCCAAGCAAGGGCAATGATTAAGCTTGAAGAACACCCTTCATAGGGACACAACTGCTTGATGTTATCTAGGGATTAAAGATATCATCTCATATGAAAACAAACATCGCAAAATTGGTTCTAAAAATGCATGGGAGAACCCTGAGGACATTAGGTTTTACCACGACACCACAAAAACCTGAACAAAACCCACAAGATACCGAAGCCTTAATCAGTCTTAATGTACACTGAAGGGTAGAATTGACGATCAATTCAGCTCCCACGTCAAAATGCACATCCATTAACTCAGTGAGTGACCCGGAAGCCATACAAGAACATCTGAAGTCAAAATGGTTCAGGATCTCTAACGACCTTTGAAGTGTAAATGATATTCAACATAAATACATAAGCTGAGTAGTGTATAACATGAAACATTGACCATTTCGAGAAAACTTAAGTTAGCTTAGTTACCCATACTTCACGATTTCGGCCAAAACCGGCACGTGACATGTTCCATTTTATGAAGGGCGTTACATGGCTAAAATGAGTTGCATCGAATTGATTTGAAACATAGTATTACCCCGCTAAAGCCACATACCATAGTTGGAAATGCATGGCATAGTTGGAATTTATACTTAATTTATAGAAGTCTGTATCATAAATTTTCTTACACGCATCTTCCTTTCTCTTTCTTCGAACTCCTTTCTGATCTTGAGAGCTTCCTTCTTCATCTCTTCCGGGTCAATTCCACCGCCACCACCACCTTCTTTGGCGGCTTTCTTTTGCTGCTTCTCGAAATCCTTTTTCATCTTCTTCATTTCCTTGTCATATTCGGCCTTCAATTTCTCCCTTTCTTTACGGATTGCTTCTTCATCAACGACTGCAAGCATGCAAAGAAAGCATAGCGAAAGCTTTGCGGTAAAACATAGTGCAAACAAGCATCGTACAATATACATGGCTTGTACATTATATATATATATACATTTATTGATTTATTTATCTATGAAATGAATCCGTTGGCCAGTAGAGCTACATAGATTAAACAATCGGCATTCGGACTATATTGTCGGAGCTCAACGCTTCGCTACATTTTGTAGCATCTTCGGGAGGAGAGAACAGTAAAGCAAAGTGGACACAAGAACACAGGATTTCACATCATTCAAACAATACTTGAGAAAGACACGGATGGAAGAAAAAACAGGATCCTATGAACAATATAGACTTACAGGCCATAAGATTCATTCTACAGCTACACATTGGATGAAAAACATCACTTTATATATATATATATATATATATATATATATATATATATATATATATATATATATATATATATATATATATATATATATATATATATATATATATATATATGTAATTGATTTCATAGCCATGCAACCTCCTTCACATCGCAAGCTTGGATATAGAAAATGCAGCCATAAAGCGTTCATGGATCACACGCTGCAATTTTAGGTAGAATTTACTCACAGGGTTCCACAGTCAGTCCTGAACAAAAACGTCGCGATGAAGTATGACTGGCATGCGATTGGATTATGCGATTATGCTGATTGGATAACCCAACAAACATAATACTAGCAATAAAGTAAGATCTTTTTTTCAGAATGCTAGTCTAACCAGCACTACAATGTATGCACCAACAAATATACGATATCAATAGCGGAAGCTACGCCCGTGTCTGCCAGCACAGAATCGAGGACACGTTAATGTATACCATTTGACCTCGAAAGAAATATAACTGAAAATGACAATCATGCGAATGCAGCCTCTTTACTGTGCAAGATCGCGATGTTACCCATGAAATTAGTTTGTACCTGTGATTCATTGAGGCCAAGGTAGCCACTCCACACAAAATGTAGCACAATTATTTGTTAAAGAACAGTTGTATCTGTCCCAGAAAAATGTCATAGCTTGTCCGATTTCACCTGATTACAAACTCATGGATAGCGTTGAAAATGGAAGAGCCGATACTGCAGAGGATAACATTGAAAATGGAATAACGGATATATCGGTATTTCACTGCCCTTGACTGCTTTTTACCCTAAACCTTCTATAAAAGGACAAACAGGGTGGAGGGGCACGGACCATCGCAATTTCGACTAGGCAATATCTCAAGCAAAAGCAGTAATTTCCTTTCCCTTTCATCTATGGATCGCTGTGATTGTGTTTAAATGCCAAAAATGGGCATCCCCTGATCTTTGGACCTTATTTCTTTTTTTTACCCCCCCCCCCCCCCCCCCCCCGCGAAAAAAAGCATAAACGGAAATGAGAACGAGTAGTGCATTTACATTTATAAGTTTGGTTCCATTAACCTGTCATGAACTTGCCACGTACCTACAAAACCTTTTTGCTTTAAACGACGCGCCGTATTTCTAAGCTACCAAAATCGCGTATATCGACCGGAAAATCCAGTTATTTGCAAAAAAAAAGAGGGGGGGGGTTTTTCCCCCCCCCTGTGGGGGTGTTAAAAAAAAAAAGGATGTGAACGATGGTGCCTAGTTTGGCATTCTATTGCTACGTGGTAGCCAGTGATGTTGCTTCAAAGAAAAACCTATCACTTAAAGGAAAGGTACGGATCTGCGATTGCCAATACAGTTAGAAAGAAAATGTCCGAGATCACCAGGCCAAGAAGTCGGAAACACGAAATTCAAAGAAAATCATGTTAAAATTGTCCTTTTACACCTTAACCCGTCAACTTAACGTCCACCGGAACCGCAACGTCTTCCCGGTCAGATCCTTACATCCTGTCTGGGGGGGGGGGGGCATTATAAGCTCCCCTCAATTCTCCAAACTAAGCGTTGCACGAAAACTTAAGTGGTGTCATCGGAAAGCGCTCGACGAGTAATGCGCGAAACCATCTCCAAAATGTTCTCCTCTCAAAAAGTGACGTCAATTGGGGGGGGGGGGTCTATGGGATCACTATTGATGTCATGTTTTGGGCTCTGGGGAGTCCATTTTGAGGTGTATTTTAAAAACAACAATTATTTGGAATCAGAAAGAAAGACGAAATGGACAATAGTTCAAAAATGTTCGGCCACCCAAAAATAACAAATTTTAATTTTTGGACATTTTTAGTTTTCAATTTTCATGAATGTTTTTTTCTAATCGATAGAGCGCACCGGAAAAGGTTGTTTTAAGTCAGCTTTCCCTCATAAAAAGTGCTTACTTTCGCCAGAATCTTAGATGTTAGCACCAACGGGGAAATATGCAAAACAAATAAGTCATTAAACACGAGGAAACTAAAAAAAATCCTCTGGTGCGCTTTGTTGCATCCCCAAAGATAAGCAAACGCTGAAAGTTTCATTCAAACAACTTAATCTGTTGAAGCGTGACAAATGGTTGAACTTGTTTGAATGTGACATCACTCTTCACCTTGAATCACTCGGCGACTTGTAGATGACCTGACCTCAAAATTTTCACATATATGTGAATTTTTTTTGTCATATATGTCATATATCAATTTGTCATATACCACAGATTGATGTGAGGAAAGGTATGCCAAATTATATTCACTATCACTTTCTTCACTATCAGCAGAAAACCTTGGGGGGGGGGGCGTATAATGACCCCACCCCCGAGGGCTCAGCTACTTGACACTGGTTTTCGGTCTCGTGTTCTTTTACCCATCCCGTCCCGTTTATGATAATTTAACACATTTGCGGAAAACACTGCCTCAGTTGCTTATAATGATTTCAAGCATTAGTTAGTGAAAATGACATTCAATCAGGCCTTCTATGGCCACGGATGTTTTATGATCAGACCCCAAGTGGCGCAGGGTCAGTTACGGCTGAGCAAAATAAACTGTCTCCGGGTAAATGGGGTGAGCCAAGGCAACATTTAAAATAGCGATATCCATGCGGGAATTTTACTCGGGACCAGAGTATGATTTTTTACATCGCGTTCTTGTTGTATTCCAAGATGAAGGTAGCGCAGTGTTAAGCATGTCACGCGGGGGACCGTACATGTACCTATTGCTGTCAAAATGGCCATGAATGTTTATCGAGTGATAACGACTGAAGTGACTCGTGCACTCGCCTTGCCACCACGGCCGCCGCCTGGTCGACAAACAGCATTATCGCTGCTTTGAAACCGGAATTTAGCTCATCAAGATAGCTTTAAGCGGAATGCGTTCAGATGGTTTGGAGAACACGTAAATCTTAACTACACTTGCGAAGTTTGTTGTAAATCTTACTACAAAAAGCACAAAAATGTCAAAAGGGTCTAAAGGTGGCTAAGGAGGATGGAAAAGCTTAGCCTGATGGCTAATTAAGAAAGATACTAAATTACTGTTCGGCTTTCACAAAGCGAAAACTTGTCACTTGACGGTCATTCAACATCGACGGTCGTTCACTCCGTGATGACAAGGACACTGTGCCAGCCCTATACCACTAATTTTCCCCAGCTTTCATCGAAGACCAATTGTCAGTAAATGGCTGAGGTCGGTACACCTGCTACATTACCGATTAGTTGTTACCATTTGAAGGTTTAGCTTCTGATGTAAACAAGTATCTCATGCACGTGAAGGGATACACACGCTGTGCCTTTATCTGGCGAGACATACGCCAGGTCTTAAATAAGGCTGCAAATGAAATAATCATTACTTAGCTATACTATTGAATAGGTTACTACATTTTACACAGGTTTGTTGTGATTGGAAACGACTGAATATCATTGCGATCTATAAGAAGGGAGATAAGCGTCATCAGAAAAAAATACACCCATTCATTCTAGCATCCTGGTGTATATAATAATCGAGAAAAACAAATAATCAGAAGAAACAAAACTTACTTTCCACCTTAATGCCCTTGTTATACTTCATTATAGTCGGCACGGTTTTACAACGGACAGGTTATCTGGCACAAACCCCTTGCAGCTTGTAGAATTCGTTCCCAGCGAGTTGGATTTAGGAAATCTAGTTGCTGTAAACTGCCTCGATGTTAGTACAGCGTTTGGCAAAGTACCTTATCATTGATGAGACGCATTCGGCCCAGTGGGCGAATGATCTGACTGACCCTCGGACGGGAGCGATGTCATAGCCGCAAGTTAGGATCCACGCGTCTGCGAGATTAAAATCCATAGACACACGCCACCAGGACTCCGACAGGCATTGCTTCGGTGGCACCAAAGCAATGCTCGCTTGCCTAACAGCATCGTGTTGATACGCATCAGGCAAGCATTCAGTATTACGGATGGTGACACATCCACATCGGATGTGATCGTACCACCATTCAGTATTACGGATGGTGACACATCCACATCGGATGTGATCGTACCACCATTCAGTATTACGGATGGTGACACATCCACATCGGATGTGATCGTACCACCATCAGTATTACGGATGGTGACACATCCACATCGGATGTGATCGTACCACCATCTGGAATTGCATTGCGATATCCTTGTAATACAATTTCTGACTGGGGGTTATGGCGGACGGCCAGCCCTGCTTAATACCTACATACGTAATATGCTTTTACGTAGGACAGTGACGTAATGACCTACATACGTTCGTTCATGATGAAACGTGCAGCGATGGAATAGCAAAACAGTCTGTCGGTCAGCGATATGGAGGCATGCTAGTGGTTTGGCGTATTCTCGGTGATGCATAATGACAGCACTGAAGTGAATCGATAACGACCGTCATTTGATTATGACGGCGCATGACAGTTCTAGTAGTGGTCATCTTAGGACGCCGGGCTGAATAAAATATAGGATATGATAAAAAAAGCATCCGCGCAATCCGTACGCGATGCTTTAGAAAACCTATTAGATTAAAGGTTCCTGGACATATTTTGTCAAAACGAATTATGAGGTCTAAGAGGCAAGTATTTAATTGATAAATTGTAGAGTTAAGGGTGAAATGCTAGAGAAAATACAAGGCTGCAGAAGGAGCTTACAGCACATTAATTACTGTTAGAGTGTAAACATTCCCGTAAATGTATTGTCAATAATATTATTAATTCATTGGGTGACACCTATTCGTCGTATTCAACATACATTCATCGAATTTTCTTCAAATTGCCCTACTGATTTTTGATCGCATGATAGACACTGCCTAATGAACTACGATACATTTCCCACACGTATTTACCCTAAAGACCGCCTTAGTTCGCTGAGCGTCGTGTAAGGGGGGAACAGCACGTACCGTATCACAGCCAGCCGGTGAAGCACACACCTTTCTCGAGCTTGATCTGCGCAGGCCCGCCGGCGCCCTCCAGCTGCTCCTTGAGCTTCTTGATCTCGGCAGCGTACTCGCGCAGCATGGTGTCCTTGGGGTCCTCGTTGATCTTGGGCTTGTTTTTGATCTGCTTGGCGCGGTTGGCGTAGCGCAGCGTGCTGAGCGTCTCGTCGTAGTTGTTGTCGGCCGGCGACAGACACGCCACCATCATCGTTTTGGTGTTGCCGCCCAGCGAGTCCTGCCGCGCACACAGCAATGAACAAGATTATCGCTAGATATAAACCAATTGGGCGAGTTTGACCGAAACCATGTCTGAACAATTCGAGTGAGTGTTCTAAGCGGGTTTTGTGATTCTGTTGATTTTCCTGATCCGAACGGCGTGGGCAAGCAGCTGGGTGTCGTCAGCGTACGAGATAAGGTGCCGTTCGGGGAAGTAGAAGGTAAGGTCGTTGGTGAAGGGTCTGAAAAGCAAGCAGGCTATGTGACCTTGGGGGCACCGTGGGTCACGAGGCGGGTCTCCAAGCTCTCTCTCATCATCTGACCCGGCCACTCAGATAGCTACGAAGCCAAGTGGGGTCGAGGCCGTACCATCGGAGTTTTTGAAGGACACCGCGGTCGTTGCTGCCAAAGGCTTCACTCAAATCCTCTGACATGATGGTTAAACGTTCGCCTCAGCCGGTGTTGAAGGCGATTCGGTCGAAGCCTCGAAGCGTACAGCATCGAGCACGGCGTCTTCCGTACAGCGACTGCCCGCAGAATGCTGTCGCATGCTGCGATACGGCCGGAGCCAGCCGTACCGGGCCAAGTCGCCGTCCGCACCGACCCCGTCGCCACAACGGCCACGACCTCTCGGCTGTGCTCCAGTCATCGTCTGCCGCATGCACGGCACGGCGCCGCCCGCACCGGCACGGCCGTGGCCGCACGCGCCGCCCGACGTGCTCACCTGAAGCAGACGCGTCAGCTTGGAGTCGCGGTACGGGATGTGCTTGCTCTTGCCGTCCACCAGAGCGGAGATGACGTTGCCGAGCGCCGACAGCGACAGGTTGATCTTGGTGGCCTCCTTCAGCCGGTCCCCGGTGGCGCCTGGATCAGATCGACAGGCAACGGTGAAATGGCGCCGCCCACTCCAACATCGATGGACGCAGGCGAAACAGGCCGCTCCTGGATTTGTTGGCACCCAGAACATTATCCTCTACAGAAAATTATCGTCACATTTTTTTTCATTTGGAGGATGAATGGTGATGCTGGTGTTTGATAATGAACTTGTCCGTGATAAAATGCTCAAGATTCACTTGAAAGTGCAAATTGAGATTCTGATGTGACAAGTTTGAAGAAGAATATCCTCTCCATATTCGATCACACCAAAATTTGCTTCTTCTTATCCAGCATTGCAAAGTACAAATCCAACCCGGTCGATGGACAGATGTATATGCGTATATGTGCCTAACGCCTATAAGTACAGGAACACAAGCACCTATGTGTGATAGGAAAAGAGTAAGGGCATGGCACACAGCTCATGCACAGCGTAAGCAACTCTTACGCACCTCATTATGTAAGCAAATGCTGAACAGCCGGTAGTAAAAACAAACAATCGACATCCACGGTATCGAATGGCATGCTCACGTGACAAAGGTTGGTCCGAATACAGGCTACGTTTTCAAATACTGGAAAACAGGGGTTGAACATGATTGCCAATATAAGCGTTCGCATTTTCCCACAAAACAAACATGATGCACGAAATACGTCACTGCAATTCCTGCAATACACTCGATACAGACTCCCTACTTTCTCTGTGTACGCACAACGTAAACAAGAAGTAGAATAGCTGCACAGAAGCTACCACGTCTGCTGAAAAAAGGTTCCTCCCAAACGGCTACCAACGCTATTAACCAACCCGCTACAGACGGCAAATCGAGAATGCCCCTCAACTGATACTGGCAACTGATGGCAACCTACAGCTCCCTTCGTATAACACCAAACACGTCCCCCAACATCAAGTACCAGCTCCAGCAGCAGTGACCGTGAAGGGAGCTGGAACGCATCGTTTCCGAACTGCAACTTTGATTCCATCGCTCTCGTGTAATACCTGTCTTTCCCTGACGCTCGGAGCCCGCCAAATCGACCAGATTGAGCTTGCCAGCGCGGATATTGTCCTTGGCGCCCGGCTTGGTCGCCGGTGTGATCATCTCGATGAAGATGGTGAAGATGGAGTGAGAGCGCGACGAGTCCTTGTTCATGAGTGTCTCGCCGACCGATCGGTTGCCCCAGCCCTTAGCCATGAGTTTTTCGCACTCCTTGGTGTTGGCAACTGGGTGTTTGGTGAGGTCCTGCACGTAGATGCCCTTGTCTGGGTGCTCCTTTAGCTCGATCTTTTTCTTGGAGTCGGTTCCGAGCAGGTCACGGATCTCCTCGTTGTAGATCTCCAGGTAGGAGCCGTGCACCTGGCCGGGCAGATCTGCACAGTCAGCCAGTCGCACGGCTGCTGTTCAGCTCCCAGCTGTCCACAAACAGCCACTATCCACCGGCGGCATCCGCCACGTGGACATTTGGGCGAATGCAGGGAGAACGAAGGCACAGCATGGTGAAGGCCTTGCATGACTTAAGGTGAGGTCGTGGTCGAATCAGTGTTTTATGGATATTGGAATGGACATGTTCAAGAGCGACCAGAACATTGGCCGGAAAAGAGCCGCTGACCTGCAAACAGGGAAGGTACACTTGAAACGCAATATAGATGCCGCTCCCGGCTGGCCTTACAATCTACATCATCGCTTTGACACAGATATTGATTGATTTCGAGACATTGTCTGAATGCCACCATGTGTTTACTGTAAAACATGAATTAGTACCTGCGAAAAAATACACAATAAAAACAACATAGAAATGACTGTGCCGTACCAATGTTGAGAAGCGCAAAGCAAGGGAAGATACTTTCTTGTTGCAGCTATTTCGAGGATATACAATGTGTTCTACAAACCTGCTCAACTCCACCATAAACATTATTTCGCCAATAAATCCCGCTAAATTTATATCCCAAAACTGCAAGAAATCCACTTCAATACCATATAAGGGCGACAAGGCGAGTGAACCACTTCCGTCACCATTCCAAGACTGAACAACTTTCCGTATATTTTCAAGGCAGTAAATACAGTCGTGGTCATCTGTAGAATCTGGTTAACTGAATCTGTTCCGCTATCTCAACAAAATTGAAGAAACGAAAAGCCATAAGTGCCCCGTATTAATTGCACTTAAAGCTAGGGTTCATTCTATACGGTGCAATCGTGCATTGC
This sequence comes from Ashinkailepas kermadecensis, assembly GCA_034440615.1. NCBI lineage: Eukaryota > Metazoa > Arthropoda > Thecostraca > Neolepadidae > Ashinkailepas > Ashinkailepas kermadecensis. The sequence goes on along the minus strand of JAOTOM010003886.1, from coordinate 87,985 downwards.
ATTTCCCCAGTGATTGCTTGTGGAGCTGCAATGCACCTGCAACATTCGTGGTTATCACGAAAACATCCGAGGCGAGAAGTGGAATATTTGTACGATTTTCCAAGTGAATGAAAGTTACGTAACAGCTGCAGTGTTTGTCGAAATGGAGCGTAAAATGGTGGACAAAGGAGCCAGTGCCAGCTGGAAGCCAATCCATGAATGTACATGTGCAAAAGGTGTTGCTTTCCTCTTCTAGAAATAACGTTGGTCATGCATTAATTCATTTTTCTTGGTTTATCTCATTGCTTGGCAATGACCAGAAAATCATTCATCCGCCTAGAATAATGAACAGAAGTTCCTCCCCGGAAGCATACTATTGCATCATCTAATACTAATGTAGAAGACCTGTTGATTTACCTATGCGTGCCTGCATCATGGTTAGGTGAGCAGCAAGTTCGATCTGATGGGAAACATCAAGACACCTTCACAGGCAAAACGCATATAGGACTAGTCTGATGAGCAGAAATGCGACAAGCTAAAAAGCGAATTCAAGATTCAGAAATAGGGCCAGGCAAGCACAACTGAACCGATGAAGAACATTCGTAGGAAACAAACAGCATCACGTCACATTTTACCCAAGCTGCGGCTGAACAACACTGATAGTTCACAACAAATGACACTTACGTAACACTATTAGAGCTGCTAACAAGACACTTGACTGGGTATTATCTAACGAGTAAATATTCTACGCAACGCAACATTGATAATATGGTTAGATAGCTGGGTGTATTAAAGCAGAACAAGGGCAGTCAGTAGCCACAAGGCTAGGAGCGATGGAAACAAATACGTCGTTGTACAGCATTCAAACATTGCAAATCACAACCTGTACCAGGAGGGGCGTGGAACAGCTGACAGCTTCCGCTGATACTCACCAGGTACTTCCTCTCCTCGGACGTCGAGGTTACGTCGAAAATATGCTCAAAGGCGCGCGGAATAAGGCCCACTTGTGTGGGCGGGTCGGGAATGCCCTGCATGCTGAACGACTTGCCACAGCCAGTCTGGCCGTAGGCAAAGATGGTGCCGTTGTAGCCGTCCAGGGTGCCCTCGACCAGCGGGTACGCCATGTCCTTGTAGATGTTCTCCGTGATGGAGTCCAGGTAGTAGACACCGTCGAAGGTGAACGGCTTGGTTGGCGAGTTGGGATCGGCTGGGTTCTGAATGGACACCTGCATTATGTCGGGGTCCATAAAGACGCATACCTGTGGAGGACCGTGTCCAGTAAGCCGACAGCTGGCGCACAACGAAGACGGACATCTGGCGCAGCGGTGTGGTACCGCGGTAGACCGCCGCAGCACGACACAGGTGTGCACACGGTCAGTCAGAGATGCGGCACGGCACGACACAGGTATGTACACGGTCAGTCAGAGATGCGGCACGACACGACACAGGTATGTACACGGTCAGTCAGAGATGCGGCACGGCACGACACATGTGTGTACACGGTCAGTCAGAGATGCGGCACGGCACGACACAGGTATGTACACGGTCAGTCAGAGACGCGGCACGACACGACACAGGTGTGTACACGGTCAGTCAGAGATGCGGCACGACACGACACAGGTATGTACACGGTCAGTCAGAGACGCGGCACGACACGACACAGGTGTGTACACGGTCAGTCAGAGACGCGGCACGACACGACACAGGTGTGTACACGGTCAGTCAGAGACGCGGCACGACACGACACAGTTGTGTACACGGTCAGTCAGAGATGCGGCACGACACAACACCGGACAGTCAGTCCCGACACGACACGTGTGTACACGGTCAGTCGAAGACGCGGCACGACACGACACAGCTGCGTACACGGTCAGTCAGATATGCGGCACGACACGACACAGGTATGTACACGGTCAGTCAGAGACGCGGCACGACACGACACAGCTGTGTAGACGGTCAATCGGAGACGCGGCACGACACGACACAGGTGTGTACATTGTCAGTCAGAGACGCGGCACGACACGACACAGGTATGTACACGGTCAGTCAGAGACGCGGCACGACACGACACAGGTATGTACACGGTCAGTCAGAGACGCGGCACGACACGTCACAGCTGTGTAGACGGTCAATCGGACACGCGGCACGACACGACACAGCTGTGTACACGGTCAGTCAGAGACACGGCACGACACGACACAGCTGTGTAGACGGTCAGTCAGAAATGCGGCACGACACGACACAGGCGTGTACACGGTCAGTCAGAGACACGGCACAACACGACACAGGTGTGTACACGGTCAGTCAGAGACACGGCACAACACGACACAGGTGTGTACACGGTCAGTCAGAGACGCGGCACGACATGACACAACTGTGTACACGGTCAGTTAGATATGCGGCACGACACGACACAGGTATGTACACGGTCAGTCAGAGACGCGGCACGACACGACACAGTTGTGTACACGGTCAGTCAGAGATGCGGCACGACACGACACAGGTGTGTACACGGTCAGTCAGAGATGCGGCACGACACGATACGACACAGTTGTGTACACGGTCAGTCAGAGATGCGGCACGACACGACACAGTTGTGTACACGGTCAGTCAGAGATGCGGCACGACACGACACCGGTGTGTACACGGTCAGTCAGAGATGCGGCAGTCAGAGTGCAATCAGAGCTGCAGACAGAGAGGAATGCATCACAATTGTTGGCAGATCTACCGATAATGCTGAAAAAGTATTGGTGAATTGGACCGTTCACCTTTGTGTGCTCCTGGTAGTGTTTTTGTACCGCACCAACATTCATCAAGTGACATGGAACTCCACCGGCCACCATCCGCTCAACCAATGGCTCATCGTACTGCACATCAACACCAAAGTTCCTACATAGTCACCAAAGTCACCACCGACCTGGAGAAGAAAGGCAAATAAGCCAAGCGAAAGGCAGTACAAATATTTGACCAGTTTACGCGACCAGATGGACAATGACCTACGGCTATCGAAAACATATTTTCGAGGGTGTAGGCAATCAAGTACACAACCGGCTGATTTATAATCCATCAGAATAGCTGACATTATAGAGGGAGCTCCGTCAGCTGCTTACTTTTAATTTTGATGTGTGGTTATGTTTCTCTGATGAGAATGCTTCTAGTGTTCAAAGACGTCTATGAGCAGTGCTAGAATGGTGGCGGTGACTGTGAGCATGTTTGTGGTCAGAGTGGTGTTGTGATGGTCGCGCCTGTAAGTTTGCGGTGCCCCTGCCTTGGGTGCATGGTCAGGCGCCGATGCAGAGCATTCGTGGTCATACCAATGGAGTAGACTCGGCGGGTTTCCCACTCCCCGGTAGTACATATATTGAAATATGCAAACCACATTCGTCTGTTTCAGAGTCGAGTGAATCCGGCTGAGATTATTCGTCATTATAAGATATAACGTCCTTGGGTTTTTGTACTAAGTGACCAATCGCAACCTCTTATCTGTGTTGGTAGGTTTGCAGTGGCGTGTAACTGTTGACTAATCAGTTTTTTATTGTTCTTCATGCAGGCGTTACATGAAATGTATAACCTTCAATTTTCCGATTAGTTGTTTTCTGAAGCGCACACCTGGAGGTGCAGCCAGGGGAATCCGCCCTTCTCTTAGCAACCAAAATGCACTAGATCAAACGAGAAATGTTGAGATTTTCGCCACACAAAACCAAAAATGTTCGGCGCGCCTTGAGCGCCAAAAGCGTTCTCTGCTTCATGACATATTTTTGGTGAGGTATGGGTGCGCTGATTGCACTGTTCAGACTAATCACATATATAGAGAAATAAGTGAAGACAAGAAACTGTATTTCGAAATGGGCAGCTCACAATCAGTCTGCCTTTCTTTCCAGACGATGGGCTGCTGTTAGCCCACTCAGTGGAAGATACAACAGAGTAGAAGATTAACGGAAGTAAGAAATAAATATAAATCCAATATAAACCAGAACAAAAGCAGACATCTTCTACCACGCAAAAGAACAGCCAAAAAGCATCGAGGTGATATAGGTCATAGCACAGATCAAGTGCCTGGGACTGATAGCTAATAATATATAAATATTTAAAACACAGATGAGGATGGAAATAGCAGAAAACTGACAAACACGACAGACTCAATAATAGATAGAAGTTGTAATAAGCTGGTAATGGAAAACATTTGAAAGAGAGTAGGTCTAGTCTCAATAGTATTTGGAACAAACACTATAAGCTACAAGGAAGGTTGATTTCACCTTCAGAAGCTGCCGATACTAGAAAATATGCAACGACATCCGTTGAGAGCACCTAGATATGCTCCAAACTGCATGATAATAGGTTATGTCGGGGTTTCAGTGACAAAAGCAAAAGTTATTGTAGGACAGATACAATTCATGAGAAATGTAGTGCGACGAGAAATACATTACTGAAATAAATGGTGAACGTCAAGACAGGAGAAACATTTACATGGATGGATGTGACTTGAAGGATGGAGTGACTTGAAGGTCACGATAGAACTCAACAGAATGAAAAAGAAGAGACACTAAAAGAAACAGTCATACAAATAAGCTCACAAGGAGTAGGTACAAGCAGGTACAAGAACCAGTAGGTACATACAAGGCAAGACATGTTCCATGTTTACAAGCAATGAAAAGAAGAACTGAAAGAGGATAAAATATGACAACTAACCACGTTCTCAAGTTTTTTCCCTTTGAACTGATTTTTGTGTCTGATTGAATTGGTGATTAATCGATTAACTGATTGATTGACAGATTGATGTTTTTGGGTTAGAAGTCGACCCTTTTTAGAATGATATGGAAATACCCGTGACCCGTGGAAATACCTGGACAAGTCCAGGGGAGGGTCAAGGAAAGTTGATCGTGGCACTTGCTCTGTGGGGGGGGGCGTTTCTCCGGAGAGGAGCGCCTTTTGACTCGAGGGACACCATCGGTTGGAAAACTCGTCGAGCGGAGTTGAACGGAAAATGCGTCGAGGGTCTCGGAGATGCACCTTTTTCCAGTCGAAGGAGCACCACATCTCTACCAGGGACGGGCCGGCCGTATGCGCCCAGTTACCCCTGGGTCCACTACTGCCGATGCATGATAACATTTAGGGATTCTTGTGCAGCATTTTGGAGCAAAAGGAAAACGGGTGGACTGGCCACAGATTAATGTAAGCAGCCTTCGAGTGTGATGTTTGATGCCGCTCTGATTGTACTTGAATAAATCTAGCCCGGCGTGTTTGCTCGCCAAATGGCGGGTGAAAATAGCCTGCCAAAATAAAATAATTATTTAAAACCAACAGCTTTCCTGTACCCCGCATGGCTGAGAAAGACCAAAGCACATTCACAAACACTTCTCTCCCCTCCTCTGCACTCCCCACATAAACATATTAGACATCTAGATGCATAACTTTGTATACTTTGATGAAGTGTGTGCCGCGCCCCCCCCGAATTTTTAATGTTCTTTATCCAATTCACCATGATGCCCATCCAAAGCAGTCTGACAAATCGGAGTACACTCACGCCCACACTTAACATATTTTTTGCCCCAAGTAGGGCAAGCAAGATCTTACTGTAACCTGATTTAACCTTACTTTTCTGAAGTGAGTGCTAAGTGCTCAGCCAATCATTTTCATAAAATGACACTACTGTCCACCAGTGGCGGATCCTGAAGGCCGTTTTTCGACCTTTTTTGGGGAATCATATTCCAGGCATATTGACTCAATCTCATTCAAGACCAAGAAAAGACGCATGGAGAAATGCACAGCACGTAAGTTTTGCAAAGAAGAAAATGCAGATCCAGAACACTGTATTCAATATCTACAATGCGATCTATAGTATGATTGCCATAACCAGACATTTACCACCAGAAGCCTTCTCAGAGGACTATAGGACAAACATGTTCGCATCAGTAATTGGAAGCATAGCTTAAATAGTAGAAATAAATATAAAATAATAATAAATGCAAGGAAAGGCGTTGGAATGGCATTTCATTTCCCCACAATTCATCATCACCATCATGTTTTCAGCTCTACATGCAGTGCACTAATTACTGACCTGCTTCAGCATTTATCACAAAATGATGAACATAAATATGGGACGAAATACAAATGTACCACGATGCAATCAGTTCAGCTGAATTAAAGGTAAGTATTGCACACGGCGGCTGTAGCGTGAAGGTGACAGTGATGGGCGTTGTTGGCTGCGCAGTGCACAGGGTGGTAGAGCCATTGCCGGCGATAAGCAGCAGCGTGTCAGCTGGCCGCTCGATGCTCCTGGTCGTCCAACTGATCGATATGCACGGCGGCCGTCTCTGGGGTGATTGGCGGGCGACGCGACCCCACACCCCACACCACACACACACACATACACACCACACCACACCATACGGCTATGCAGTACGCAGTGCCGACAGTCAATGCGGCGGCCGGCCCGAGCCGCCAGACTGGCCACACTGTCACGGCCGGCCCGAGCCGCCAGCCTGGCCACACCGTCACGGCCGGCCCGGCCGACCGGCAAGCACACGTTGTTGTGCGGTGTGCGTGTCGGCCGGGCTCAGGCCAGCCGCAGTCTCGGGTGGTGGCGCCTGCCGATGGGAACTGCAGCGATGCACCCCTCCCGTGCGAGCCAAGCCGCCACCGCCGGCGGCACATACCTCCATAGAAGTCTGACTTGTCACCGCTAGGTGAAATCTGGCGCACCAAAGGCTCCCCAGGGTGATTATTTCCGTGCCGGTATGCCTGATCCTACCAAGAACACAGCCAAAATCATCTAATGGAGTAAAAGAGATCAGAATAAGATGATGTAGGAATATACTTCCCAGATCGGGTGGTGGGGTCGGGGTTTACGCAACAAGCTGTCCTTTTACATAGCAGTTACCATCGTTATTTCACCTTCATTATTATTTCTTTTGTACAATTCGTGCACCTGAAGCGACAGAGAGTGCAGGGTGCACGGCTATTCAGCGAGGTTGAGCAGCTCACCTCGCAGTTGAGGCCCTTTTCTCGGGAATTCATGGGTCGACATCGCACCAACACCCTGACGGTTTCCGCCATGTTACGCAGCCATCAGATCTGCAAACAAATGCCACCAATTGTGCCCACTCGCCGCATATTCATCAGTGCACTACACAAGGTGGACATTCTAGCGGTGGGGGTTTAGCGGTGTCTCTGACACCCGTTCTCGGCGAAAATGCAACGTTAAGCCTTTCGCGCACATTGGATATTCTAAGATCAAAACGCATTGTGGACCCCTCCCCTCACCATCGTAAACAACAAGAGGAGGTATCCGTATGCTATGCGCAAGCGTGCATTGCTGCATATGTACATATGTTGCTACACATGTGATATGTCCCTTACCGGCGCTGAAATTCGACCCAACCCACATAACGTGACATCCTCTTCAACTCCCAAAACGGTAACAAGCGTATATAGCTGCGTATGTACATATATTGCTACCCATGTGATATGTCCCTTAGCGTGGCCGAAACTAGATCCACACGTGACATCCTCTTCAACTCCAAAAACATTAACAAGCGTATAATGCTGCGTATGTACACATGTTGCTACATTTGTGATATGTCCCTTACCGGGGCTGAAACTCGACCCACACGTGGCATCCTCTTCAACTCCCAAAACGCTAACAAGCGTATATTGCTGTGTATGTACAAATGTGCTGCACATGTGATATGTCCGTTACCGGAGCTCAAACTCTACCCACTCGTGACATCATCTTCAACTCCCGAAACGCTAACAAGCAACGGCATCAATTATCGAAGAAATGCTGTCGCGCCTACGACGGTACTACATGTACCTTAATATTATACATTTAAGAATCAAGCTCACTTGTGCATTGCAGAGCTTCAAGACTCTGTGATGTCAACAAGCATCCAGGTCACAATATGCCGCGCAATGGCAATTCCCTCATGAACTTTTCCGGGAGAACAAATCCATACGTAAAAATAATATAGACATTGAGTCTCTAATTTACAGAGCGTTATGTTTAATACAGTCCTTGTCACATTTGACGCAAAAAATGAAGTAGGAAGCCAACAAAAAACCAGAGCACATCTCGCAGGTCCTTGCAAGAAACAGCCATGCATACAATTTGTCTATCACGTGGGAGTGGGCATGCATACATTATTGTTCCGAGAGCATTTCATCATTTCTTGCGGTTCTTCTGTGTCAATATATTGCGAGGACTGCGACGATCATGAATGCCGAATTTCTGGCTCTTCACAATATTCTTCTTCGCTCTTCTACTTTCAAAAGCCTCACACTGGTTAGGTCTCGGATGGGACAGTAATTAAGAGGGTTCCGAGCTTTAGGAAGGACAGGTGATATAGTTACATCTTCAGCATTATATATGTTATTATTCACACCCATCAGGGCTGGCCTACGCAGAGAATCACTAATGAGCCTGCAACATATTTCCAAACACAGTAGGAGAACACTCACATCAGGGTGTAACGGAGCTACGATGAAGTGTTATTTTCATCAACTATATTATGTTTGCTTCCAGGACAAATGTCGACAAATGCGATGAAATCAAATTACCTTCTTTATGCTAAGTCGTGCAGTGGAAGCCAAGGCGTGATGAGACGAAGTGGAAAACTTGTGCAATGGCCAGGGCCGATCCTGTAAAACATTACTGATGGACGAAGCAGCTCGCCACAGCTTTCTCCTTGTGATTTATCCCCGTCTACGTACAGTATTTGCTTGTTTGTTTGTTCTTCCACTCTGCAAAAGACAAAAAGTAAGTTCGCAAAACCTCTGCACATCAGTGAACAGTCTACCGTACACAGGCGTAACACATTTGCGCTTAAAATAATATTTGATATTTAAATGCCATAACGCAGTGTTGTGGATGTCTATTCTCTGTCGTGTCTGGACAAAAATGTCCATGGTGGTAGCGCAATGTGATGTGGTTGACAAAAAGCTAGTATTCTATGCAATAGTTTGTAGCACAAAACTTCCTAGCCGGGTAAATTCGGCGTCTACCGAGACTAGTTCGCCAACATTCCGAACAGAGAAGCTCCTTCGAATCACCTCCACATTCAGGGGCGGATTCAAGAATGTCGTGGGGGGTCATTCGTCCGGATGGGCGCAACTGTAAACGTACCTGAGGGTTTGGTTGAGCTGGGGGGGGATTCGAACATACTGCATGGGCGCCTTTTCCTCTGAGAGGAGCCTTCGGCTACAAAAAAAATCCGTTGAGCGGGAAGGTGTCCTTCAAGCCTTCATGTATGGACGCCTTTTCCCGGCCAAAGAGGCGCCGCCTTCTCATGGGGGAGAACATGCCCCCAGTGCCCCTTCTCTTACATCCACCCCTGCCTCCACCCGGCATTTTATCCTAATGAGGAAGCCACCAGACAAAAAACGGGCTGCGCGCCCCGTGCCGCGAGACCATTCTTACGGATCTCGATTTGATTGATTTATGTTAACCAGTAAACTCTCGGATCCCTGATTGCAATGTTTGGGGTGACACACACGGCGTTTTTTAGCAGGACATCCTCTAACATGCTAGCTGGAGGGAGGGGTCGTGTCGGGTGCCCTCCCCTCCCCCAGTCAGTGACCTTTCCCCATTGCCTTAGCACTACTGGTGGGGCCCGGAGTGTGCCTGGCTGGGATGGTGGTACCGGAACCACCAATGGTCGACCCGCAGACAAAGTTCGTGAAAGAGGCCCCGATCTTTAGACATTTTAGTTCCAGTAGCATAAAACGTATGCGCATTTATCTCATATACATAAATCCACAGATTGGGCACCCCCAGGTCCTTGTCTAATAAGATTAAACTGGGAATGGTACAATTGACTACAAACGGGCCAAATTCCTTCGTTTCGAGCAGACGCGCAGCCAAAGGGGGACGGCTTCCCCATAGCAATCAAAAGTACACTAAATCAAACAAGAAATTTTGTGATTTTCACCACCAAAACCAGACATTTTCCGCGTGCGAAGCGCGCTGAAAGCGGTCTCTTTTTCCTGATTTTGTTTTTGGTCGCAGCCTTAAGAAAATCCTGGCTGCATCCATGCTTTCGAGCTACTCAGAGTAATGCTTAAGGAATGGAAAGCACGACTTCACTGGTGTGGGCTGCGGTCACCATTGTGTGGGGGGAATGGCCCCCACATCTAACAATTAGCATGCTAAAATGGGTCCTGGGCACCACTGTGCACCCTCCTCCGATCCGTCCACGGGCAGCACTCACCTCTTTGGATGAGTCTCTAATAGAAAACGATACACCCGTTCGCATGTCTTACCTATTTGGTGGTGATCTCTGAAGAACACATACCTACACAGCGTAATTAAATCGCACTGAACTTGATTGTTTCCTAACAACGTCAAAATTTCACACGGTTAGCTACATCGCTTCCAAATTTTGAAGAACGACCGACTAAATACCTTGCAGCAACCACATCAACAAATGTTGTCACCTATATTCGTACACAACATACTGTTGCTATGGATGCTACTGCCATCTATGGACATATTGCAAACTACACTTTCGTGCAATCACCACAGTTCTCAAAAAGAGGGCGATACCAGTATGAAACCAATGCTTGTGCATCACGAAACGCGGCAAGCCACCATAAATGAAGTTCCAATTGGTCATGAACAGAACTAGGAAGGAGAGGGGGGGGGATCATTGAAGCCGTGGCTCCCTGAAACCCAGAAAGGTGGAGGTCAACATATCTTCTGGCTCTCCCAAACCATTTGCATACCTAATCAAGAAGTGGAGATACAGGGAAGGTTGGAAGTCAGAAATAGCCCTATACAAATAACTGACGGACCATAAGGGTGGTTTTCGATCGGCTTAGGGATGGGAATCTCAAAATTTTCTCGGATTTCGAAAAAAAATCGCTTCAGATTTAACAGCAAACATTAGGTGGGTACGATTTAGGTTCGAAAATATTTTTCACTGAAATGTTTTTATATTTCGAGAACATGCCGTTTTGGTGTACACATTTGGAAAAATCGGCCTGGGGGCATGGCCTCCGTGGCCCACATAGATCCGACAGAGTATAAGATCAAGTTCGGCCGTCTCTGGAGGGTCAAGGGGTCCAGCAAGTTGGTGAAATGCGCACTGCTTTATGAAAAACGATTAAACAGCAATGAACGGTTGATGGTACATAGGTGCTAGCAGGGGCCGCGGAACGTTTCGCGGCAAAGGAGTGGGGGGTGGGGGGGGGGGTGCTGCACTTTCAGAAGTTAGGCAATATGCTTGTGGCTTGTGACAGGTATATCTTGTTGTACAAATGATCAATGCACAGAGCTGGAAGAAGCCAGCCAAATCACTTCATACCAGCCGCCAGGCTGAAAATTACCGAGCACGCACGGCGCAACTAGTGGTCTCAGAGAGGAAAGGTAACGTTCGAGAACATGGTTCAAGTACTGGTGACGTGCCTGCCAGTTTACAATGGGAAAATGAGGAAAAAATCACTAACGAAGGATGCGCGCATCCCACTACTCTGCGATAGTCATAACTATTTAAATTGTAACTGTTTCAGGTATCTGATAGCTACAGAATACATGTATTTCTTAATGTTAGCATCAACCAGCACATGACCGGGGGAGGGGAGGTGTAGTGTGAATCCAGCACCATGGGGTTTACAATATACATGAAGAACGGCTTGTGCCAACGCATTGCAGTTTTTGATCGCTTGTGGGGCATTCATTGCGCGTTTTTATACACCATTTTGTTTGTAGCTGATGCAATGTTTGAGTTACTATGTGTTTTTTACTAAGTCTACACCGAGCGTTTCGGCCCAAAGCGTGTGGTGCCGTGTGAAAGTTCGCGTTGTTCATTCAGCAGATTAGAGGAATGGCTGGGTAAAATCCAATGGAACTCTGCGCAGACATACCGGCATTCATTGCAGAGCTTCTCGTGCAAGATGTGATGCCTTGTCAGGTCAGGTAACCGACCTGGGATGATATTTCGTGAGCATGTCCTGGCGGATATGCGCAGATTCTGCTCTTTGTGAAGGTAGCACCCAAATAGATGGCGAATAGATGGCATGAATAGATGGCAATAGATGGTATGAAACACACATTACCGTGTTCCACATTCAGTCGAAATTTAACTAGGGGTCGCATGATCCTATAGCACTCCATAAAGTCCCATAGCATCCCGTAAGAGAGCGCAGCAAGTCATGCAGGGTCAGTATGTTGATTAGTTTTGGGGGGCTCAAAAACAATTCGGAGCCCTGTGGAATGAACAAGAACGTCGAATCAGAATGCAGCACCCACGATTATCCATAAATCAGCATTGATTCACTTTGATCCCATGTGCTTATGTTGAACTCTGATTAGCAAACGTCAAAGGTGAGTTCACCAAAGGTGATACAAGCTGTTCAATAGGGTAATTATAGGTGCTGAATTCGAACTCAGCGTTCATTGGTGCCCTCTATAGGGCTCAAAATAATGCGCTTGAGATTCAAAACCAAAAACCACATCTTCATACTGGCTAAGTGAAGAGCAAAGACGCGCGAAATCGTAGGAGCCTCCGAAATCAGTCCAGTGGGGTGGCATGATATATGGAGGCCGTATGGAGACTATGTAGTTCGAAGAAGAATAAAAAAACATGATTTGAAGCATTATAGATGTTCGGTATTGTTGGTATTCTACACCTTCAATTAGCAACATTTTAGACGTTCAGGATCATCATAGATAAGGGACCAATTTTATTTGTGAGAATAGATGGAAAATAACATCTATTGAATCGACTTCATCTATTAACCGACATCATCTCTGAAAAGGTTTTGACGTCGCAACTCTAGATGTATGATTGCACAGTCTCCATACCTCGCTTCTAAGGGTATCCGAATGTACATGTACGTGCATGATACAAGGATGATGTAAAGTGATTGTAGAGCAATAGGTGAACGACTGGCCTAAAATGCATCGCCTCATGAATGGGCAGTACTGTTAACAAAATGACTGGTGACATTAACACCTATGACACGTCTTGAATTGCAGGGGCGGGTATTCTGGATCCGTAAAGTCAGTGAACTTGATTGTGAATGCATTACTCTGTTCCAGACTGTATCTTTAGACAGCTACTTGTATTACCTTCGGCGTCGCCACCGGACCCGACCTTCTACCTTCCCTTGGATCTGGACCTGACCGCGGGAATAGGAGACGGTCACGACCTTGCTTCCATCACTTAGCGATCGTCCCTGCGTCCCTGGGTTGGACCCCGCCTGAATACTGGAGGCCGTGATGTCCCTGCTTGCCACATTACTTTTTCTTATCTTTCCAACGCTTTGCATCTGAGGACTAGTTTGAAAAAAACACAGTGTGGTATAGTTGATGCATGGTATACAGCTACATGCAGGCGTGCGGACTTAAATACTTTTGAAAGAGCAAGTGCCCCTCAATGTTGGTTTTGCCCCCAAGCGATTTCAACTTTAAATATGGGATCTGAGGAGTTTCCCCCAATCCATTTGGTCCCGCTCATTGCCTTCATGTATTGTGCCCCCCCAAGGAAAAAATATCAGAATTCAACGCCTACATATATCACGAGGGGATGTTATGCATGATTATTGCAGCTGTAGACTTCTTCCAGGATTGATCGTCACAGCTGAGTGCCCGACCCTCAACCGGACAAGGACATTCGGTGCTACATCAGGGATTACATTTAGTGCTACACCAAGGATGACATTTAGTGTTACTGGCAACGCCCTGCCAATTATTGGCTTGGTGCGTACAACGCATATTGCAGCATTACCATATTGGCGACATTGCTGCCATGTTGCATGACAGGCATGCCCACGATCTTGTACCAAAAGTATCGCCATAACGGGAATCCAATTTAACAAGAAGATGTTGGTTCAATGCTAGGTGACAGTGACCACGGCTGCCTGTGAGAGTGACAGATACAGTGGCAATGACAGTGACCACCACTGCCTGTGACAGTGATGGTAACAGTGACAGTGACAGTGACCGCACGTGCCCCGGTGGGCGGACCGACACCAGCGGACGTGAGTCCGTTGTCCGGGACTGCGCCGAGAGCGCCCCCGGCCGCCAGCCGTGCATTCAGAGGCCTCCGCCCGAGGTGACCGCGCGCACGGCTGCACCGCCGCCACCGCCGCCGCCACTGTCATCGCCATTGTCATCGAAGCCGACGACTTGCAGGGAGGTAAGCGAACAATAGTCGGATACGGTGTAATACCGCCACGCTGCGTAAATATTTCACTGATGATAAAGAGCGTGGGAGGATGCACTTACGCCGATGTGCGCAGAACCGACCAGCACGAAACGAATGCTATATTTCCATGATATGCGGATGACTGTGGCAAGTTACCTGGACTGGCTGGTCATTCTGCTCCATTTAAATACTTCGGCGGTGTCCAGAAGGTCGTTGGTGATGAGCACCTCCAGTTTGACTGAGAAAAAGACGCCATTGGCGATCAGCACCTCCACTTCGGCTGGGAAGCAGCCGGCGTTGTTTCCCACCATGAAGACTGCCTGCCTCTTTTTCATTGCTTCACCTCCCGTCTCAGGTGTGGGATCAATCGTCCAACGCGGACGTTTGATCTCTCGTCAATACTCAGTCCTTCAGCCGCTGCTGCACTCAAGTGCGAGGTATCGGAGCACAAGTCAAGTATTTTACTTACTCTTAAGCTCCGCTCGGCAGTGTCGATCGTGACAGGCAGGCTGGAAATACATCGTGGACCAACTCCCTTCTTTTTCGTCCTATCTTATCCGCATAAATCTCACTGTGTCCCTTGACAGGCCCAGTTCTCACAACAGCACACATGGAAAGTCCCTGCTCCATTAACCCACGCCGGTGCCATTTCCCAGGCTACCTGTACCGGCGCCAGGACGATCATGAGCCCTCTACTGTGATCCCGGAAGCTAGAAAACCTACACAAAGGATAACTGTCATTTGACAAGGCATACGAAGACTTCACGAATGAAGGTATCGTAACCTAAGTTTAACATGCGCGCCACTGGAGGTCATCATTATCAGAATCAAGCCGGCTCAGGGGAATAGTTGATAGCCAGGGAAAGCTGTCTTTGTCCACCAGGTCAATACTGAAAACATGAACAAACCGTGCATATGTTCAGCCCATGTGAAGCATGCACCCATGCACACAGACACACACACACACACACACACACACACGCACACACGCACACACACACACACGCACACACGGACACACACACATACACACACGCACACACACACACACGCACACACGCACACACACACACACACATACACCATATATATATATATATATATATATATATATATATATATATATATATATATATACACCGAAGTTTTTGTGTTTTTCTCAGTAGTGGCACCGAAGGCTGAAAAGTTTGGTGTTTACAACGGGGAAGTGGAGCGGCATAACGCCTTCGGTAATTGGCTAAACAACATGCAACAAAGTCGCGTATGACGATAAAATGTACCCAAAGGTGTCACCATTTAATGCGACAGTTGTGTGTGTGATCAGCTCGAGTGTATGCTTCTTGTTTTCGCACAGATGACGCTTCCACAAACTTTTGGAGACACGACTCCAACCGTAGCACATCAGTTTTTTTGTTTGTTTTTGTTCTATATATATATATATATATATATATATATATATATATATATATAATAGTTATAGTCATAGTCATAGTCGTATATTGAGTTCTCCATATTGATGGCTTTTCAGCACTCGCGTCAATACATGGTTCAATGATAAAAGAGAAACTCGAATTATGAAAAACACTAAATAACGCAAAACGTCAATGGAAAAGATAAAATTATAAAACATGCCATCAAATACGCCCCTGAGCATCAACCCTATTATTCCACGTGCTGACCGCCCGATACAGAAAGCTGCGCCTCGCAGCTTCCGTATTAATGCGGGGCAGCTCTAATTTATTCGCGTCAGTTCCTCGAGTGCTCCTACTGGAGATTTCGGAGCGGAACTTAATACTGTTAGCCAATGTAAGGGGTCAGATGTTGCAAGCAGTCTTCCAACCATGGCCAAATTGCGCTCCTGAATTGCGCTCCAATCCAGGGCCTCTAGCGTCGCTGTAATGTGCTCTCGTCGACTTAAGCCAGAGACGATACGTGCGCCGAAATTGATGACCTTTTGAATTCGGTGTTTCTGAGTTTTGTTGCAGCTCCCCAAACAGTCATATTGTAATAGATGTGGAGGAAAACCAATGCCTGAACCAGTAACTTTTTCGTTTCGGGGGAATTTTGTGCCGTAATTTTGACAGCCCGACGAGAACACAGTAGCAGCGGCGAGTTACTTGGGATATTTGTTTTTCCCATGACAAAGCTGAATCTACATAGATGCCGAGAATTTTGGCGTGGGGCGAGGGCTTGATTTCGTTGTCCCCAAATGTGATAGAGAAGTTTTCGCCAAGTTTCAGACGCCGAGATTTTACAACTATTAGTTCCGTTTTGCTAGGGTTGATTTTGAGCCGATTTTGGGTAAACCAAGTTAGAGCCAGACTCAAGGTGTGCTCTACTCGTTGTTTTAATACTTCAAAATTTGCCGGGGTGTCTGAGTCCAGAAATTGCACGTCATCAGCGTAGGCGACCTGTTTTCCGTCTGGGAGATGAGATCCAAGGTCGTTGGTGAAAATCAAATATAATTTTGGGCCACATAGAGAACCTTGAATCACACCGTGGGTCACTGGTAGCGCCCCAACGGAGCTGCCCTGAATTGTCTGAGTTCGACCATGCAGCCAATCCCTAAACCAATGATCATCAATGCCGTACCAGCCCATCTTGTCTAACAGCCGACCGTGTTCCACAGTGTCAAACGCACGAGACGTATCCGCTGCCAGGAGGGTCACCACACGACCAGTCTATACTTGTTGACAGAAAATGTACGGTCTCTAACTTTGCTGTCTCCGTAGAATGCCTACTTCGAATTTTTTTTTTTTTTAAATTTTAAACTAAACATTTTTTTTCAAAATTTTTACCTACCCCCCTTTATTTTTTTTTTTTTAAATTCTCTCTTGTTCCCTCTCTCTCCCTTTTTTTTTAGCCACACTCGCTTTTCCTTTTCCTTCCCCTTGCTTTTTTTTTTTTTTATCTATATATATATATATATATATATATATATATATATATATATATATATATATATATATATATATATATATATATATATATATATATATATATATATATATATATATATATATATATATATATATATATATATATACATGCCAGTGGCGTCGCCACGAAATTCTCCCAGGGGGGCAAGGTCGGAAGGGGGCCTCCTGTTCCCCGAAAGGGGGCCTCCATTGTGTTAGGGTCTCATATTGTTTTTAGGCTCTTATACTATGGTTCGAGGATGGTGAACATGATTTCATATTGGGTTTTGTTTGTTCTTGGCATGGTGCATCATTTACTCAAAACGTAATAGCAGTAATCATTTTCGCTGAAAACTGGGCCATACCAGGGTATAAATAAGTAATATTTGGATAAATACATAAGTGCCAAAACAAACCATCGTCTCAATGCTTTCTCGAATCTTCCCGCTGGCCTCTAGATTGCAGCGAGCTGGCGGGGCTGGTGCTAAGCATATCTTACAGATATCTCCCATTGATCAACCCACTTTTAAGTCCTCCAAGTCTAACTGAATATAGCTAGATTCATCACTACTGTTATTTATTCCCACCAGCTTGATGTCATAAGCAAAGCTTGAACGACCATTTCTCAGTCCAAGGACGACAATTTCGTAAAGGTGACAACGAGAAGTGGATTGCATTGGTTTTTTTTAGCGTAATCTTAGGAATTTGTTTATTTTTATAACATTTGGTGCTGGCTGCAAGGCAACTGTCACACGAGCTAAAATATATCCTCAGCGAATAAATTCACGGCAAGAACAAGCATTGAACACCAATGCATAAATGACAATGCAACAATGCAACAATGTCAGTACATACATAATCCAAGCCTTCAAATTCCACGCCGTCACGCCCATCGTTTTCGCTGTGCTGTACCGTTTTGTAAATGACGTTGAGAAGGTATGGAAGCTGGGAAGCTCTAATCATGCAGGCTGTAATAACAGAAAAGAAGTTTTTTGGAAGAAAATGCATTTAAAAACATCACTCATTCCATTTCATATGGGGCATGGATGTTGTATTGTATGCTTATGAGGGGTAATTTGTCCCCTCAATGTTGGCTTTTCCCCATGGGCGTATGTTTCGGAAAATTATTGAGGGACCAGTGGAGTGCCTATATTTGCGTCAAGCAGGAGGGGGCAAACGGATTTGCAGGGAGAGGGGGGGGGGGCACCTACGACCATTAAAAAGTCCTTGGATTTCGACCGCTATTTTGTCAAAGGGTACATTTCGACATAATATAATTAGTCATCAACTAAATTGTCCTGTGGAGGGGCCTAATCTACCACTATGGTTTCTGATTGGTCGGATTTCAACCCTAACTCCACCACTCAGTTCTAAGGTTTTCTTTTGGTATCCCTTGATAAGTTACCTCACACTGCTGAAATTACACGTATACCACAAACCCGGATCGGTATCCCAAAAAATCAAGCTGGAGCCCTCCAAAAAAGGAGAGATTCCAACAAATAAATGTCCGGGTCAGCAAAAATGGCTCTGTTGCACCGAATATTTTTTTCCAGATGCCTTCTAAAATTGCGTATGACACCGAAAAGCATACCGGATCTCGAAAAATCGAGGTGGGATACAAAAACATGGCGTCAGAGGTTCGAAAATCAGGCCGGGATCCGGACTTTAAAAAAACAAAACAGAAAAGATCCACACAAATCGCGTTGAGCCCAGAAAGCTGGCATGAGGTCTCCGGAACCGCGCGCCTGGGCGCGATAAGTCGCGCTGGGACCCAGACAAAATCGCACCGAAGCCCCAAAATCATACTGGGGCCCCACAAATGTGCGTCAGAAGCCCCAAATATACACAGCGGGACCCTAAGAGTACAACGGTGCCAGAAAGTACAACTAGCCCTCCAAAGCGCACAGAGTCTGCCAAAAAGCGATAGGGCCTTAAAACATGCGTTGCAGCCCTAAATAAACATACCGGGAGCTCTAAGAAAAATACACTGCAAGCTCGCAAGGCGCACAGGGGCCATGAGAACTCACAAGGGCCTGGAAAAGAGGCTGGGGCCACAAAAGGCAACATGGTTCCAAAACGTACAAAACGACCGGGAGCTAGATAAACACATCGGGATCTTCGAAAACGCCCAGACACGTAAAAAATACTCGGTGCACAAAAAAAACACAACAAGGCCCTAAAACGAGCAGGGTTTAGAAGATGTATTAGGCCCATAACTTCAAAGTAAAATGTATTACCCACCACTTTAAAATACAAAATTTTACAATTTCAGGCATTCCAGTTCATAACACCCGGTCGCCACGACGGCAACGTCAGTGCACACCCATTTTTCGTATTCGGTGCATTCGCCACACTTCGTGCGATGCTATGGTTTCTGCTAGGCCTTCTGCGTTTTGCTAATTGCTGCCACATGATAGACTTGCGCCATATTTGGCGTGATGGAATGATTCGCATGGGCGTTCGCTTCGAAAAGTCGATTGATTAAATTCGATCATTAGTTTCCTACTTCCCACATTTTCTGGTAGTTATGAAATGCGGTTTCCGCTGAGCTTTGATGCACTTCATATCTTTGCTGCTATCCTCCCAGATTGGATACCGAACCGAGGCCAAGCCTTGGCGTTCTTTTTTGGACTCGTTGCGTCTTTCTTGGTCTATGATTGTGTATTATGGCTCCAATCCATTTTTGTTAGGGGCCTAAAGCATTTTCGAACCCCCTGCTCGTTTTAGGGTTTGTTGAATTTTTGTGCACCGAGTAATTTTTTTGACGTGTCGGCGTTTTCGAAGATCCCGATGTGTTTATTTAGCGCCGGTCTTTTTGTTTGCTTTGGAACCATGTTGCCTTTTGCGGCCCCAGCCACCTTTTCAGGCTATTGTGCGTTATCATGACCCCTGTGTGCCTTGAGAGCTTCCGGTGTATTTTTTGGACCTCCCGGTATGTATATCTATGGCTGCAACGCATGTGTTAAGGCCATGTCGCTTTTTGTGAGACTGTGCGCTTTGGAGGGTCAGTTGTATTTTCGGCCCCCGTTGTGCTCTTAGGGTCCCGATGTGTTTATTTTGGGCTTCTGACGCACACTTGTGGGGCCCAAGTACAATCTTGGGGCTTCGGTACGATGTTTCTAGGTCCCAGAGTGGCTTCTCGCACTCAGGCGCGTGGTTCCGGAGACCCAACCCCAGTTTTCTGGGCTCAATATGATTTTGTGAAACTTTTCTGATTTTTTTTTAAAGTCCGAATCCCGGCCTGATTTCTCGAGCCCTTGGCGCCATGTTTTTGTATCCCACCTCGATTGTTCGAGATCCGGTTTGTTTTTCGGTGCCGTACGCAATTTGTGAAGGCATCTGATAATATGTTCGGTGCTCCAGAGCCATTTTTTTACCTGGGCATTTAGTTGTTGGAATCCATCCTTATTTTGGAGGGCTCCAGCTTGATTTGTGTTTGTGTTTGTGGTCACACTGTGCTTACGTGTGGCCCTAGAGGGCAATTTTTTAGAGCCTCGACGGGACTACCGATGGAAATTGTGGGTCCCAAGCGCGATATTTGGGGAGCCCGGTTCGAGTTTGTGCGATGCGTTGTATTTAGCTGTGGCCCCAACGCGATTTTGGCGGTTCCTGTCGCAATTTTTCGGGCCTCGGAGCGAGTTTTCCGGGGCTCGCCGTATTTATTTGGAGACCCATACGCGAATTCTGGTGGACCGACGCGAATTTTGGTGGCACCAGCGCGATTTTTGAGGCCCCGACATGATTCTTGGGAGCTTATCCCTCTCAGGATGGAGGGGGCATTTGCCCCTTTGATATAGCACTGCGGCCACTGAAGGAGTTTTTTTTTGTCCCAGAGTGACATTCCGGTTAAAATTAATTTTGCGGGCAGCTGCAACTTTTGGGGCCCCGGCGCGACCTTCTGAGCCTCCAGTGTGATTTTCAAGGGCTGCGACGCGACTTTTTTGGGTCCAATGTGATCTTTTGGGCCCCGACGTTATTTTCTTGGATCCCTAGCGCGAGCTATAGCGGCCTCGACACTTTTTGGGGGTCCAATGCGTTTTGGGGGCTTTTGGCGTCATTGTTGGGCCCCCAGAGTGATTATCCATGTCCGGATTGTTCTTCGTTGCTCCGGCTTCATTTGTTTTGGTCCCAATGAGACTGTTGGGGCACGGTACGACCTGTTGTGCCCCTGGCATGATTTTCGTGGTCCGGGCGTGAATTTTTGGTACCCCAGGCTCAGCGTAATTTGCGGGGGCCCCGGCCGGATCTTTTGGGACCCATATCGTGATTTTAAAATACCCAGATTCGACTCTTACTACTTCTTAGGGGGTTCTTCTTGCCAATTTTAGGCCTCCTGTCGCGTCGTCTCATTTCCTAGAGCCTTTTTTACCGGTTTTCGATGTCTCCTTGTGTGTCCTACCCTCCTCTCCCGTCTTGGAGGGCCTCCTCTTGCATTCTTGGGCCCCTTTAACATGGCATGGGGCTTCCTCTCATCTTCGAGGGGCATTCTCTGCCAAATTAGGGGCCTCTTGCCACGCCTCGTGTGCCTCCTCCTTTATCCTGGCAAAGCCTTACCTTGGGGATCTTCAATTTTGGCAAAGCCTTACCTTTATCCTGAAGTCTTGGGGATCTTCAATTTTGGAAACCTCACCTCCTTCCATACCTGCTATCACTCCCATCCTAAGGGCCTCCTCTCATTCCCTGGGAACTCTTTCCAGTCTTCGGGTCCTCATTTGGTCCTGGAGACCTACTCCTTCTCGAGTCCGGCAGGTTCCTCATTTCTCTTCTAGAGGCCTTCTTTTTCAAATTAGGGGCCTTCTCTCACGTCTTGGGGGCCTCCTGCTCTGCGTTCTCCTGCTCTGCGCTCTGGATTCGATCTTTACCCATCTTAGGGGTGGTCTCTTATCTTCTGGTGGACTCCTCTTCTCTCCCAGGCGCCTCCTCTGCCAAATTACTGGCAACCTTTCCTATCTTAGTGGCCTTGTTATTTCCCGGGGACCTTCTTATCCGTCTTCGAGCCTTCTTTTCCGCTTGGGAGCCATCTCTCGTATCCAATGGCCTTTCTCTCCTATTTTAGGGGCCTCCTCGTTCATCATGGGGTCTCATTTCCAATCTTGTGCCGTTCTCTTCCGAATTAGGTGCCTCCTGCCACGTCTCTGGATCATCATTTTCTATCTCGGTGGAACCTCACCCGTTTGGGGCCTGCTTTTGCGTCTCCGAAACCTCATCTCATATCCAATGGCTTCCTTTTCCGTCTTAGGGCCTCCTCTCATATTCTGGGGCCTCCTTTCCGGTGTTGGAGCCTCTTTTGCAATCCTGGTTGCCTCCGTGCCACTTTTGACACTCTCTTGATTTCTTGGGACTCCTACCCTCTCCTAGGTGACTCCTTTTTCAAATTAGGGGCCTCCTCTCACGTCATGGGGGCCTCCTTATCTGTGTCTGGAGCCTCATTATCCTCTTAGCAGGGCGCTTTTGCGTCCTAGTCCTAGATTTTCTCTTCCAGGTTCCTCCTCTTCCAAAATATGGGCCTCATCTGGTTGGTCTCGGTGGCCTTCTCTCATTCCTGCGGAGACCTTCTTATCCGTCTTGGGGCCCCTATTGCGTCCGGAGAAGTCTCCCCTATCAGGTCTTAATTTTATATTGCAGGGGCATCCTCTTCCGTCTTGGGGGCCTCGTTTTCCAACTTAAGAATATCCAACTTAAGAATATCCTGCCACCCATCGGAAGCCTTTTCGTCTAACCTGGGTGGCTTCTTGCCCGTCTCGGTGGCATCCTTTCCGTCCTGAGGGCCTCCTTTTCGTCCTTGGCTGCATCCTTTTCGTTCTAGGTGCCTCCTTTTCGTCCTGGGGCCTACTTTTAGTCCTGGGGGCCTCCTCCCAATCTCTGTTCTACGTATTGGGGGCTTCCTTTGCGTTCTGGGGCATCCTTTTCGTCCTGGGGGCATCCTTTTCGTCCTGGGGGCCTCCTTTTCGTCCTGGGGGGCCACCTCACGATCTCTGTTCTACGTCTTAGGGGCCTCCTTTTCGTCCTGGTGGCCTCCTTTTCGTCCTGGGGGCCTCCTTTTCGTCCTGGGGACCTCATCCCAATCTCTGTTCTACGTCTTGGGGGATTCCTTTGCGTTCTGGGGGCCTCCTTTTCGTCGTGGGGGCCACCTCACAATCTCTATTCTACGTCTTAGGGGCCTCCTTTTCGTCCTGGGGGCCTCCTTTTCGTCCTGGGGGCCTCCTCCCAATCTCTGTTCTACGTCTTGGTGCCTTCCTTTTCGTCCTGGGGCCTCCTTTTTCGTCCCGGGGGCCTCCTTTTCGTCCTGGGGGCCTCCTCCCAATCTCTGTTCTACGTCTTGGGGGCTCCTTTTCGTTCTTGGGTGCATCCTTTTCGTCCTGGGGTCTCCTTTTCGTCCTGGGGGCATCCTCCCAATCTGTGTTCTACGTCTTGGTGCCTCCCTTTCGTCCTGGGGCCTCCTTTTCGTCCCGGGGGGCCTCCTTTTCGTCCTGGGGGGCCTCCTCCCAATCTCTGTTCTACGTCTTGGGGCCTCCTTTTCGTCCTTGGGTGCATCCTTTTCGTTCTAGGTGCCTCCTTTTCGTCCTGGGGCCTCCTTTTAGTCCTGGGGGCCTCCTCCCAATCTCTGTTCTACGTATTGGGGGCTTCCTTTGCGTTCTGGGGCATCCTTTTCGTCCTGGGGGGCATCCTTTTCGTCCTGGGGGCCTCCTTTTCGTCCTGGGGGCCACCTCACAATCTCTGTTCTACGTCTTAGGGGCCTCCTTTTCGTCCTGGTGGCCTCCTTTTCGTCCTGGGGGCCTCCTTTTCGTCCTGGGGACCTCATCCCAATCTCTGTTCTACGTCTTGGGGGATTCCTTTGCGTTCTGGGGCATCCTTTTCGTCCTGGGGGCCTCCTTTTCGTCGTGGGGGCCACCTCACAATCTCTGTTCTACGTCTTAGGGGCCTGCTTTTCGCCCTGGGGGCCTCATTTTCGTCCTGGGGACCTCATCCAAATCTCTGTTCTACGTCTTGGGGGCATCCTTTTCGTCCTTTGGTGCATCCTTTTCGTCCTGGGGTTGGCTGGTTGATTGTTGGAGTGTAGGGGCGCATGGACTGCGTCTTTCGTCCTGGGGGCCTCCTCTTCGTCCTGGGAGCCTCCTTTTCGTCCTGGGGGCCTCCTTTTCGTCCTGGGGGCCTCCTTTTCGTCCTGGGGGCCTCCTTTTCGTCCTGGGGGCCTCCTCCCAATCTCTGTTCTACGTCTTGGTGCCTTCCTTTTCGTCCTGGGGCCTCCTTTTCGTCCCGGGGGCCTCCTTTTCGTCCTGGGGGCCTCCTCCCAATCTCTGTTCTACGTCTTGGGGCCTCCTTTTCGTCCTTGGGTGCATCCTTTTCGTCCTGGGGTCTCCTTTTCGTCCTGGGGGCCTCCTCCCAATCTCTGTTCTACGTCTTGGTGCCTCCCTTTCGTCCTGGGGCCTCCTTTTCGTCCCGGGGGCCTCCTTTTCGTCCTGGGGGGCCTCCTCCCAATCTCTGTTCTACGTCTTGGGGCCTCCTTTTCGTCCTTGGGTGCATCCTTTTCGTCATGTGGTCTCCTTTTCGTCCTGGGGGCCTCCTTTTCGTCCTGGGGGCCTCCTCCCAATCTCTGTTCTACGTCTTTGGGCCTCCTTTTCGTCCTGGGGGCCTCCTTTTCATCCCGGGGGGCCTCCTTTTCGTCCTGGAGGCCTCCTTCCAATCTCTGTTCTACGTCTTGGGGCCTCCTTTTCGTCATGGGGCCTCCTTTTCGTCCTGGGGGCCTCCTCCCAATCTCTGTTCTACGCTCTTATAGAGACCTGATTATATTTCCTGGTGGCCTCGTCAGTCTTGAGGCCTCATTGACAGCATGATATTCTGTCCCGTCGGCCTCCTTGCTCACCTTTTTTTGCTGTGCATTTGCGGATAGGGGCCTCCTCAAATTTCAGGGGGGCGGCGCCCCCCAGTTTCACGGCAGGGGGGCGACTGCCCCCCTGCCCCCGGTGGCGACGCCCTTGATACATGCACACATCCACAAAAGCAAATACACACACCCATCTGCATGCACTCATACACAACACACATGCATCCACACAAAACACAGACACACGGATGGATGCAGACTGACAGCTTCAGGATATCACCAGACAGGGCTGGAAATGTTGCGGAAAATTACTTGCCATTGTGACAGATCGAGAAACGATGTCAATTTAGGGCTTAGGTCGCCCCAAAATATTATATATAACCTTGGGTGCTCAAGCATCGACTGCGTACCTATTCCACCTCCAGACATCAACTCCGTACCTATTCCACCTCCAGACATCAACTCCGTACCTATTCCACCTCTAGACATCTACTCCGTACCTATTCCACCTGCAGACATCTACTCCGTACCTATTCCACCGTACAGGCACCAACCCCGAGCCTACTTCTATTATGAATTAGCTTCTACAATGCGATTTCAGCGTGCATTGACTACCAAATTAAAAACGGCATATGCTATGTAGCCCAAGCGAGAACGCAGCGGTTATTGGTGCACCATCTGCGTGAGAACGCAGCGGTTATTGGTGCACCATCTGCGTGAGAACGCAGCGGTTATTGGTGCACCATCTGCGTGAGAACGCAGCGGTTATTGGTGCACCATCTGGGTGAGAACGCAGCGGTTATTGGTGCATCATCTGCGTGAGAACGCAGCGGTTATTGGTGCACCATCTGCGTGAGAACGCAGCGGTTATTGGTGCACCATCTGCGTGAGAACGCAGCGGTTATTGGTGCACCATCTGCGTGAGAACGCAGCGGTTATTGGTGCACCATCTGCGTGAGAACGCAGCGGTTATTGGTGCACCATCTGCGTGAGAACGCAGCGGTTATTGGTGCACCATCTGGGTGCGGGTGCAGGCAGCATTGGAACAATGCGAGCACACACGCTCACAGCCTCTGCCAGAGCCGACCTATTCACGGTCGCCGGACGTGCCGCTCGCATGGCCAGCGCCGGACGTGATGCGAATTACGCGCGAAAACACGCCGAACCGGCGAAACGGGACCACCGCAGCAGGCGACGAAAACGGGACCACCGCAGCAGAACAGGAAAACGGGACCGCCGCAACAGGTGGCGAAAACGGGGAACCATCACAACAGGTGACGAAAACGGGGA
Source organism: Ashinkailepas kermadecensis (assembly GCA_034440615.1). NCBI lineage: Eukaryota > Metazoa > Arthropoda > Thecostraca > Neolepadidae > Ashinkailepas > Ashinkailepas kermadecensis. Next base: position 61,829 of record JAOTOM010003886.1, on the reverse strand, counting down.
ACCATCACAACAGGTCACGAAAACGGGGAACCATCACAACAGGTCACGAAAACGGTGGACCACCGCAACAGATGACGAAAACGGGGGACCACCGCAACAGATGACGAAAACGGGGGACCACCGCGACAGGTGACGAAATCGGAACGAGACACAGTCGCTTCGTGCGTTGCATCCAGCACATTGGAAGCTAGTTGCAATACGTGGTGGAAAAAAACTTCAATAAACTGACCGCCGAGATGCCGGAGTGGTAGCTGACGTCACGCAACGTCTGGATCAGCCCGCACGAAGCGTCTCCTTCTTTCCCATCGATGGACGACGTTCGATGGTATTGATTGGAGCGGCTGAGAGGACAAAAGCCTGAAGACGCTGCATATTCCGGCGGTAACAGCCGCAAATGGGCTGCGTGTTAAGCCTGTGTAACATAGCGTGTGAAGCAAGTGCATTAGATGGAGGGGGAGGGAGTTCTTCAAAGCTATATTGCACTGCACCACGTGTACAATGAACGTAAAACGGCATGCAACAGCAGCTTGATTCAGCGCCTATCCCGATATTTTTTTGTGTGTTTTTCTCATGAGTGAGACCGCAGGCTGAGAAGTTTGGCGTTTACAACCGGGAAGTCGAGCGGCATAACGCGGTCTTGAACAGCATAATGCTTTCTGTAATTGGCTGAACAATATGCAACAAAGGCACGTATGACGATAAAATGTACCCAAAAGGTGGCACCGTGCCCCCGAGGGACAGTTGTGTATGATCGACTCAACTGTATGCTTCTTAGTTTCGCACAGATGACGCTTCCAAGTACTTTTGGAGAAACGTCTCCAACCGCAGCAAATCCGTGCTTTTGTTCGTTTAAAAAAAAAGAATATTGGCAAGTCCAGGAGAAATAGCCTAGTACGAAAATATGAGGGTGGAGGGGGTGGGGCGGATTTCCTCTCCAGTTAACAAATTGTTCGATCTCCCGATTTGAGTCCTTGTCGCGCCGTTCGGTACCAAGCAAATATGGTCAAATTCAGGCAAAGGTGCGCCAATTTTAATCGGAGTGGAGTCAGTTACCTACGTGGTGTCTACATCAACTGGTCTATGGCTGACGGCGGCGGACATTGCCCCTGTTTCGGCACGGAGCACTTCACTTCCGGACAGTGTGACGTTATTTCACACCTATACACGCAAAATTAATGCAATACGGATATAGTGCAGCTAAGGTGACATGATTTAGAACACCAAGTCAAATGCCGACATACTTCACTAGCGGAAAACGCCAACGCTAACATCGGACGCCAAGCAGAAGGAAATGCTGCGTTGTAGTTCCAAAAGACATGTTTTCAGCGGTACATGACGTTGGATTACGCACTCGCGAACACTCAGTGAACATTTCCCTTGGAACATGAGGACAATGTTCAGTGAACATTATCCTTGCAATATGAAGAGGATAACGTTCAGTGGACATTTCCCCTGTAACATGAAGAGGACGATGTTCAATAACCATTTTTTGCAACATGGAGAGTACAGCGTTTAGTGAACATTACCCTTGCGATATGAAGAGGACAATGTTCAATGGACCCCCTGCAACATGAAGAGGGAAATATTCAGTAAATATTGTCCCTGTAACATGAAGAGGACAATATTCAGTGAACATTACACCTGTGACATGAAGAGGATTATGTTCAGTGAACATGACACCTGTGACATGAAGAGGACAATGTTCATTGGACATTACATCTGTGACATGAAGAGGACAATGCTTAGTGAACATTACACTTGTGACATGAGGATGACAGTGTTCATTGAACATTACACCGGTAACATATAGGGGAATTCAGTGAATATTACCCCTGTATCATGAAGAGGATAGTGTTCAGTGAGCATTACACATGTGACGTGAAGATGATGATGTTCATTGGTCATTACACATGTGACATGAAGAGGACAATGTTCAGTGAACATGAAGAGGACAATGGATGTTTACGTCCATCAACGACACATTATGTAAACGATTGGAGGGCGGTAATTGGCAAACTAAGTACAACGCTCCCAGGTTTGAGGGGGCTTGATGAGTGGGTAATTTGGGAGGAATCTGTGTGAAATATGGAGTGTATTCTGGGGAGGGACAGGACAATGCATGCACCAGATAAATTGCACGTAATGACGGCCGTGATGATGTTGCATGGCCTGCTGCAGCCTCACTCACAGATGAAGTCAACGGTTGGAGACTGGATACGCAACTTCCGTGATGCAAGCGTCTGCGTTTCTGCGGATCCAGCCACCCGATATTGTGCTGTATTGTGATCCAGACACCCGATATTGTGCTGTATTATGATCCAGACACTCGATACCGGGCCGCAAAGTACCTGTGATACGCCCTTTGGAGCACGAATTCCAGTCCGATGAAAATCCGGGTGCCGCCTCGTGATGCAAGCGTTGCGTTTCCGGCCGCACGTGTGCTGTTGTGATCCAGACACCCGATATTGTGCTGTATTATGATCCAGACACTCGATACCGCGCAGTACTGTGATACGCCCACACGAATCCAGTGACCGTGCCACGGGCACACAGGACACGGCCAAAGTGACTAACCGGACCGAGTGACAAGGCCCCCCCCCCCCCCCCGCGTCACCCCTACACACCAGCGGCCGGCCGTGGCGTGCTGCGGTACTCGGCCGGTCGGCCGCTGGCGCGCCACCCGAGATTGGCTGGCGGCGGTCGGGCTGCGCACCCGCATAGTCCCGGGCGTGACACGAGCCGTGGCTGTGGGGGAGGGGGAGGGGGGTGGGGGGGGGGTGACAGGTGGGACACGACCAGTCGTGGCTGTGTCTGGGAGCTGTTGTGTCGGCCCGTTGTGGAGGGCGCCGCAGGTGTGACACGACGTGCCGTCTGGGAGCTGCGGCGTCGATCAGCTATGGAGGGCGCGACGGGCACCGCTTGGATGGGCACCGCTTGGAATGGCCGTCGTTTTTGCACCGATGACAGCCACCCATTGCAGAATATTTGCCGCGTTTTATTTTGACCGCGTCGTCTCCTCAGCATAGGTCATCTCCACACATGACACACGTAGACGGCTGCATAACTGAAGGCAGATCGTTGATATGCATAGAGGAAAGCAGAACGGCTAACAACCCCCTTTCATGAACGGCTGAGGTGATGGAGGTACACTCCGAGGTCATCCCGGGTAAGCTGCTGTTGACCAGAGTTCGAAGTGGTATAGACAGGCCCTACGATGTTCTGTGTGAGCTTATAATAATAAGGACCATGCCTAGATACAGGTAGGGGTGCACTCACATTATATACATCAATGAAGGGGTCATGGTACTGGACGGAGGCTAATTTCACTTTTGTTCCTTTCTGCTGCTTTTATTTTTTTTTTAAAAGTTATACCTGAAGATTATATGGTATACACAAATTAATCCAACTTGTCAACAAAAAAAACACAACTTCTCTGCCAATGATAATTAACATTGGCAGCCAATTCCCAACATTATCACACACGATTCCACTTCAACAACACATTGGAAGTACTGAAAATGCCCATAATGTCATGTCCTAATGTTGCTTCCTGGCATGCTTTCCATTCTAACTCATGATAGCAAGATCATGACAATGAAAACAGCACGCATATGTAAAGTGCGCATTTGGTAATTAATACTTTATCCGATTTGCTGCGTTTTTATTTTAATAAAGTCCTACATTTCTGAAGTCCATGGGAGAGCGGGGAAGGGGAGGAGAAGGGGTAGTTACGTTAAGTGGGTCTACATTCATTTAGAACAAATCCAGTTATTGGTGGAGCAATTTGTGGCAAAGTTTTGCATATGTTGCAGGTCCATTTATATGTTACCCTGCATTCAGCTCCGTAATGTGATTCATACAGCCTGCAATATACTCTGTATGTCAACATTGACTGTCTAGGTAGAAAGGCAATGTAGACCTGGCAATGTGCCTGTACCTACCTGTACTTGGCAATGTACCTAGTAGATACTTAACCAACAAAATGGCTGCGTCTGCTCAGCAATTAACATGCAAAGTTGCGTGCAAAGTATGAGGATGAGGTTATGCTCACATGCATGCTTGCAGTCTCCACCTGAATAGGTAAATGGAAGCAACCTAGCTACCTACTACCTACCTACCTACCTAATTACCTAATGCCTACCTACCTTCCTAACTACCTACCTACTGGTCTGCCCTACCTACAAACTCACCGGGCTGTTTTTTTCAGCAGCAATGAAGTAAAGAAAACGAATTGGAACTAGTTTGTATCAGGCTACTGTACTGATGAAGCAGGAGCGAACAGCATGAAGCGAATTTGAATATTTCAAGCTCAGGAGCGTGAATTTCCAGAAGCGCTGACAATCATTCAGTCAGTTGATATATTGGGGACCAGCTGACATGCACTCCAACACAAGGCAGGCCACGCCGAATTGACACTGAAATCAGGAGCCAGGGAGACAGATTTTCTGACTTGAGTGACAAGAGCCACGTTTGCAGCGGCAATTTGCTCCCCCTCAGATGGCAGCACACCTCAAGCTCATGGTGGTGCGTGGAGTCTACGGTAAGCTGACCGATAGGTGCTGTTGTTTCCGTGTTTAGTTCTTCTGGATTGAACAGCATCAATAAGAACATTCTTTGTTATTGAGACTTGTCAGAATTACACTTACTTCGCGCTATGAAGTTATACATGTAATGCTGTCAATTGTGCCTCCTTGCTGCTGGGCTTACGAACACTCCGATCAAAAATCCATTGTACACCGGCTAAGATGGTGTTCGAATAGTGCTCAAACAAAGAAGCATCATCCGGTGCGGAGACTTGACCAAGCTGTGCGCCTATTATTCCTCTGCAATCTGAAGTGCTGGCCGAACTGTGCACCACTATGCTTCTGCAATCTGGAGTGTTGGCCGAACTGTGCGCCTACTATGACTCTGCAATCTGGAGTGTTGCCCAACTCTGTAATCTGGAGTCTGCCAAGCGTGCACCACTATGACTCGCAATCGAGTGTGCCCGAACGTGCACCTACTAGACTGTAATGGAGTCTTGCCAAGCGTGCACCACTATGACCGTAATGGAGTCTTGCCAGCGTGCACCACTATGACTCTGTAATCTGGAGTGTTGCCCGAACTGTGCACCTACTATGACTCTGTAATCTGGAGTGTTGTCCGAACTGTGCACCTACTATGACTCTGTAATCTGGAGTCTTGCCAAGCTGTGCACCTACTATGCCTCTGCAATCTGGAGTGTTGCCCAAACTGATCAGCGGCGTGTCGAACTGGGTGATTTTTCACAGATCCGCAGCGTCGGGACAATACGAGAGCTGCCATTGCTGAACATGCATAAGTAACAGTAGACTGCGGCAGCCGCCCAGGACCGGCCACCAGCAGCACCAGCACCTCCACCGTGCGCAGTCGCTGCTGGTGACTTTCGTCACCGGCTGCGTAATCCACAGCTCTGCAACACCATCACCGCAGCCGTGCAGGCGTTTCGCACGTTGTCTGCCAGGCGTGGCTCAGGCGGAACGGGACGGTGTGGCGCAACTTCCGGCAGGGACTCTCGCCGAGGCGGCGCGCAGCTCCAATAGCCGCGCGTGGCCCGGTCACGCGTCGGCAGACTGCGCCGTGGTCCGGTCACGTGTCGGCAGACACTGCGCCCTGACCCGGTCACGTGTCGGCAGACTGCGCCGTGGTCCGGTCACGTGTCGGCAGACCCGTGCCCGCACGTGTCGACAGACACTGCACCACCCGGTCACGTTCAGCAGACATGCGCCCGACCCGGTCACGTGTCGGCAGACTGCGCCGTGGTCCGGTCACGCGTCGGCAGACTGCGCCGTGGTCCGGTCACGTGTCGGCAGACTGCGCCGTGGTCCGGTCACGTGTCGGCAGACACTGCGCCCTGACCCGGTCACGTGTCGGCAGACACTGCACCCTGACCCGGTCACGTGTCGGCAGACACTGCGCCCTGACCCGGTCACGTGTCGACAGACATACACCCTACCCGGTCACGTGTCGACAGACACTGCGCCCTGACCCGGTCACGTGTCGGCAGACACTGCACCCTGACCCGGTCACGTGTCAGCAGACACTGCGCCGTAGCCCGGTCACGTGTCGGCAGACACTGCGCCGTGACCCGTCACGTGTCGGCAGACACTGCGCCGTGGCCCGGTCACGTGTCAGCAGACACTGCGCCCTGACCCGGTCACGTGTCGGCAGACTGCGCCGTGACCCGGTCACGTGTCAGCAGACACTGCGCCGTGACCCGGTCACGTGTCGGCAGACACTGCGCCGTGACCCGGTCACGTGTCAGCAGACACTGCGCCCTGACCCGGTCACGTGTCGACAGACACTGCGCCCTGACCCGGTCACGTGTCGGCAGACACTGCGCCCTGACCCGGTCACGTGTCGGCAGACACTGCGCCCTGACCCGGTCACGTGTCAGCAGACACTGCGCCCTGACCCGGTCACGTGTCGGCAGACACTGCGCCCTGACCCGGTCACGTGTCGACAGACATTGCGCCCTGACCCGGTCACGTGTCGACAGACACTGCACCCTGACCCGGTCACGTGTCAGCAGACTGCGCCGTGACCCGGTCACGTGTCGACAGACATTGCGCCCTGACCCGGTCACGTGTCAGCAGACACTGCGCCCTGACCCGGTCACGTGTCGACAGACACTGCGCCCTGTGCGACCCGGTCACGTGTCAGCAGACACTGCACCCTGACCCGGTCACGTGTCAGCAGACACTGCGCCCTGACCCGGTCACGTGTCAGCAGACACTGCGCCCTGACCCGGTCACGTGTCAGCAGACACTGCACCCTGACCCGGTCACGTGTCGACAGACACTGCGCTGTGACCCGGTCACGTGTCAGCAGACACTGCACCCTGACCCGGTCACGTGTCAGCAGACACCTCTGCGCTGCCTGACCCGGTCACGTGTCAGCAGACACTGCGCCGTGACCCGGTCACGTGTCGGCAGACACTACGCCGTGGCCCGGTCACGTGTCGACAGACACTGCGCCCTGACCCGGTCACGTGTCAGCAGACACTGCACCCTGACCCGGTCACGTGTCGACAGACTGCGCCGTGGCCCGGTCACGTGTCGGCAGACACTACGCCGTGGCCCGGTCACGTGTCGGCAGACACTACGCCCGTGGCCCGGTCACGTGTCGGCAGACGCTGCGCCGTGACCCGTCCACAACACCACCACCCGGTCACGTGTCAGCAGACACTGCACCCTGACCCGGTCACGTGTCGACAGACACTGCGCTGTGACCCGGTCACGAGCGCGGTCGCCTCTCTGACGCGCGCGTCACGCCCCCTCCCCCGCCGACACCGGAGCCGACGAGGCGCGGCACCGCCCCCCGATCGGTGGCCGTCGGAGCGGAGTTGGTTCACCACAGTCGAGTGGTGAGGGAGGCGCGGTGGAGGACTGACGAGACGACCGGTCACGAGCTGTGCTGCCGCACAGGGGTGGCTCTGACCGACACCGACCTCTGGCCACGACGTCAGGCCATCGCCACCACAGAAGCCACCTTGGTGCTGATCTCACCTACAGCAGGGAAGGTGAGCAGGTTCGCTTACCGTCATCTGTCGGGATATGTCATAGACCACAGACCACCGACTACCGACTACTGATCACAGACCACAGACCACCGACCACCGACCACTGATCACAGACCACCGACCACCGACCACAACACAGACCACCGACCACCGGCCACCGACCACCGACCACCGACCACCGACCACCGACCACCAACAACTGATCGCAGCCCACAGACCACCGACCACCGACCACCGACCACCGACCACCGACCACCGACCACCGACCACCGACCACCGACCACCGACCACCGACCACCGACCACGACCACGACCACCGACCACCGACAACTGATCGCAGCCCACAGACCACCGACCACCGACCACCGATCACCGAAACTGATCGCAGCCCACAGACCACCGACCACGACCACCGATCACCGACCACCGACCACCGACCACGACCATGATCCAGTCCACAGACCACCGATCACCGACCACCGACCACGACAACTGATCGCAGCCCACAGACCATGACCACCGACCACCGATCACCGATCACCGACCACCGACCACCGACAACTGATCGCAGCCCACAGACCACCGACCACCGACCACCGACCACCGACCACCGACCACCGACCACACACCAAACCCCCCCCGACCACCGACCACCGACAACTGATCGCAGCCCACCGACCACCGACCACCGACCACCGACCACCGATCACCGACCACCGACAACTGATCGCAGCCCACAGACCACCGACCACCGACCACCGACCACCGACCACCGACCACATGTCACATACCACAGACCACCGACCACCGACCACCGACCACCGACCACCGACCACATGTCACATACCACAGACCACCGACCACCGACCACCGACCACCGACCACCGACCACCGACCACCGACCACCGACCACCGACCACCGACCACCGACCACCGACCACCGACCACCGACCACCGACCACCGACCACCGACCACCGACCACCACCACCGACCACCACCACCGACCACGACCACCACCACGACCACCGACCACACCACACCACCGACCACCGACCACCGACCACCGACCACCGACCACGACCACCGACCACCGACCACCGACCACCGACCACGACCACCGACCACCGACCACCGACCACCGACCACCGACCACCGACCACCGACCACACCACCGACCACCGACCACCGACCAGCCACCGACAACGATCACCGACCACTCACCGACCACTGATCACAGACCACAAAACATATGTCACAGACCACAGACCACAGACCACATACCACAGGTCACCGACCACAGACCATGCCACAGATCACAGACCACCGACCACCGACCATGGCCGTGCACGCCCGTGTCAAGTTCCCTTCTCACTTTTGACGGTAATTTGTGCAGACGTGACAGGATATCTCGCCCAGAGATCCAGATCCGGCTGGGCCCGCTCGTTGGCGCACACTCACCGGAAAAGGCAGCCAACCGAACCGCTCTACACCCGCGTCAAAGCGGTCACAATGACCAGGCACCACCATTGGCACCTGCCGAGCTCTGCCCTGACCACTGGCCTCCGACGACCCTTATGTGCAGGCAGCCGCAGTTTGGCCGCCGTCGGTTTCGACAGGTGGCGTCGTGGTGTGTCCAGATGGGCTGCGAAGGCACGTGCTCCGTCCCGCCGTACCGCGCTCATGACCAGCTGAGTCAGGTGACAGACTTCAGATGACATACCGTGGCTTTTAGCACGGATAACCGCCCCGATAGTTCAGCTGGTTAGGGCGCTGGCCTGCGTTGGTATCCCCTGTCCTGGCAAGACAGGCTTCGAGTTGTTTCACACGCTCGCGTTTAGCCCCCGACTGGGTGGTTCCGTTGGAAACTGGTCAGATAGGCTATCGCTCCGTTGGCTACCGATTTGGACATGTCGGTGCATCGACGGCACGTTACACTCTCCGTCAGAATTCTGTCGTTCGACTTGAATCCACGGACTTGGTGGTAGGACCAGGGTTGACGCAACAATGGCTGCTTGGCATAGGACCCTGGTCCATTAAGCCACTCCAGCAAGAGTTCGGACTATTCTTTACTTTAGATATAAAAATGTTATATCCGTCTCCGTCTCCATCCCTCTCTCTCTCTCTCTCTCTCTCTCCCTCTCTATATCTATCTCTATCTCTATCTCTATCTCTATCTATATATCTATCTCTATCTATATATCTATCTCTATCTCTATCTCTATCTCTATCTCTATCTCTATCTCCATCTCCATCTCCATCTCCACCTCCACCTCTATCTCTATATCTATCTCTATCTCTGTATCTGCCTCTACCTCTATCTCTATATCGATCTCTATATCTATATCTATCTCTATCTCTATCTCTATCTCTATCTCTATCTCTATCTATATCTCTATCTGTATCTGTATCTGTTTCTGTTTCTCTATCTATATCTCTATCTCTATCTCTATCTCTATCTCTATCTCTATCTCTATCTCTATCTCTATCACTATCTCCATATCTATATCTATATCTACCTCTATTTCTATCTCTATCTCCATCTGTATCTCAATCTCTCTCCTCCTATCTCTATCTATAACGCAGTGGTGTCGTATGTACATTGTACATCCAGCGATACCGCCATGTCTAATACAGCCACGGCCCATTGAACTACACATGCATCACCGATTACGCCCCAACACCCACAAAAGCGTACCACATCCAGATAACCACTAGACTGACGCCCAGCTGACAGCGTGGCTCAGCGTGCCACAGCTTGCTGTTCAGGAGTCCTAACCATGGACGCTACGTGAAAGGAGTGACTTCACCACCGCTTCTCCTCTACTCAGACGCCGCTGACCGACCCTTCACACCACGTCCGACCCGGACCCCAGCCGGCGACTGTGCCAGTGGTGCCGCCCGGCCCAGAGCGCCGCCACCCCGCCAACGGTGCCATTGTGTGGCGGCGGCGGGCCGAGGGGCGTTCTCGGCGCCGGCCTCGGTCCGGTGGCGTCCGGTGCCGGCGCGGGGCGGCGGCGTCGGCCGTGACGACGGCTTGCGACAGCTCCGGCACGCCGGCATGTCCGACGCTGTAGCCGGTGGGCCGCGCGGCAGACAGGAGGCGCCGTACGCGGCGCTGCCGGCCGACCTGTTCGGCACCATCCCGCGCCGCGTGCGCATCGACGGCGACGACTGGAGCGGTCGGCGCGCGCGGCGCGCGCTCCGCCACCGGCGCACCGTGTGCGTCGACGCCGACGACGTGCTGGAGGCGGCGGAGGCGGCGCGGCCGGCGACGCCCGACGCCGACGCCGACGCCGACTGCCGCGCGGTGGCCGTGCGGCGCAAGATTCTCGAGTGGGACCGGCTGGTGGCGGCCAGCCGCCGCCGGTCGCCGCCGCCGCCGCCGCCGCCGCCGCCGCCGCCGCCGCGCCTCCGCCACCGGCACACGGTGGTGGGGCTGCGGCCGCGCCGGCCGCCCGTCGTCGCCGTCGGCGAGGCGGCCGAGCGCGCCGACCGGCCGCCGGTCGTGGTCGGCGCGGCCGTGCTGGTGCAGACGTGGGACACCAGGCGGAACGTGGACGGCGCGGAGGGCGCGCGCGCGCCAGTACCGCCTCCGCCGCCGCCGCCGCCGCCGCCGCCGCCGCTGCTGGAGCACAGCGCCGAGCACAGTGTTGACACACAGGAGGCGTCCACGCAGACGCACTTCGTCAGCAAGGTGGTGCGCAAGGTGCCCGTGGCCGCCAATGAAGTGTACATGGTGCAGGTGTGCGAGAGCCCGCCGTTGGTGACGCCACGGGCCTCCGACGGCACACCGGGCCGCAGACACATCTCCCCAGGTGAGTGGTCATGTGGGCATGCACGCAGGCTGTGAGCAGATGCTTCACTGTCAGCAGAATTGCCACATGTCGAAGATGCCTTCACACAGTGGCTGTTTCCCACAATTAGCTCACGACATTGGTCTCCGTAAAATGTGTGCTTTCTACCGACTTGGGGAGATCCACGGAAACCCAGTGCTAGCTGAGTACGCTCTCGTAATCATATGAGTACTTTGGCTCATCTGTCCTCCGCACTGAGCAGTCTTTTCCATGGCAGAAGAGGGAGTGGAGGGGGATCGCATTAGCCGCGTCCCCTGTGTCCGGGAATTAGTGGGGACAAGTGACAACTTTGTCGTGATACTTGTGCAATTATTTTGTTCAAGCTGCCCTACTAAATTGCAAGAGAAGGATACGAAGAGTGATGAGGGAAGAGGAAATGTAGGAACACAGGAAGAGGAAGAGGACGAAAAAGAAGAACTGAAACAGTAACAGAACGAACAAGAGAACGAGATATAGGATCCAATAGAGTAATGGGAGTGGCACAGAAAAGGCAAAGAGCGAAAAGAAGAGCATATAAAGGGATATATATATATATATATATATATATATATATATATATATATATATATATAGATAGATAGATAGATAGATAGATAGATAGATAGATAGATAGATAGATAGATAGATAGATAGATAGATAGATAGATAGATAGATAGATAGATAGATAGATAGATAGATAGATAGATAGATAGATAGATAGATAGATAGATAGATAGATAGATAGATAGATAGATAGATAGATAGATAGATAGATAGATAGATAGATAGATAGATAATAGATAATAGATAATAGATAATAATAGATAGATAGATAGATAGATAAATAATAATAGATAATAATAATAATAATAATAATAATAATAATAATAATAATAATAGATAGATAATAGATAATAGATAATAATAATAATAGATAGATAGATAGATAGATAGATAATAATAAAGATAGATAATAATAATAATAATAATAATAATAATAATAATAATAATAATAGATAATAATAATAGATAGATAGATAATAATAATAGATAATAGATAGATAGATAGATAGATAGATAGATAGATAGATAGATAGATAGATAGATAGATAGATAGATAGATAGATAGATAGATAGATAGATAGATAGATAGATAGATAGATAGATAGATAGATAAAATAGATAGAGAGACAGACAGACAGACAGACAGACAGATAGATATCCAAGTAGATATCTGACTGACGCACCATACACACGCACACTGGTACACACCTGCTGAACAGTGACACACGTGTAGTGTTACACACCTGAGCAGTGACACACGTGTAGTGTTACACACCTCCTGAGCAGTGACACACGTGTAGTGGTGCACACTTGCTGAGCAGTGACACAAGTGTAGTGGTAGTCACCTGCTGAACAGTGACACACGTGTAGTGGTACACACCTGCTGAGCACCTGCTACACACCTGCTACAATCTAGTCGGGGGAATTGCGCGTGGCCGCTCCTTGTGATTCGATTCCCCTCCATTCCGACCGTTGGCTCACGGCCAATGTTTGGGAGCGTTGTGCCCACCGCAGGAACTTCCGTTGGGGGGTGGGGTGGCAACAGGCGGGCGCGGTCCTTCCACGGGACATGTGACACAATAGCGACCACACAACACAACACAGCGGCATTAAAATGTGCTGGGAAATGAAAGGTTAGGTATGGCTTGCGTGGAGCGCTTTTTTTGCTTGATCGTGATATAAAGCAAGGGTGCGATCGTATTCCTCTCTGGTACTTGAAGCCCCGATACGCTCAATTATATATCTTTGTTGAGTTATTTTTACATCGCCACTTTAGCAGGAAGTTCAATGCAATGATAGGTGCAATGCAATGATGACCAACACTCACCGGGAGTATTTTCACAACCATTGCTTTGGTGATAGCATGCCTCTAAGTCAATCATCCGGAACGCCCGATCGAGTCAGATGCAGGATAAGATAAGACACGAAGCTAAACCCTCACTTGAAGGCGTCGAAACGGGGAAAATGGTCTTCTGGATGACGTCGTAGCCTGCGGCCAAAGAGGACCTCACATTTTTGGTACCAGGAGTAAAATGTGCAGCCGAAGATCTACTGGGAAGTTGAATGGAACGCTGCTCCATTTGGCTCTTCATTTGTCTGGAAAAAGGTGGGTGGGGGCGTCACAGAGTTTCCCAGTCCATGCTGAAATGTTTCACAAAACAGAGCTGTCGAATGTTACCCAGTGCACATAACCTTGTCTGGCGTGGTGATCAGATGTAATATGTTCAGTATGACACGCGTACCACACTAGACCAGCATTGCATCTGTTCTTTATATGTTCCTCGAATCACTTATACCCAGCGAACCGCTGTGAGAGAGGGGGGGGGTGCAAATATTGCCCTCCATAGGTTGCTCTAGAATAACTCCTAGTTCGTTGAGAATATTCACATGCATTTTTGTTAACCTTCCGATAATTGAAGAGGAGATCGCTTTGTCGTACTTACAACTCCGGGTTACCAAGGATCACCGACCTACGCGTCGTTAGATTAATTGTTGCTTCGCGATACTGCCATTCTGAGGCAAATTATTATAACGTTATCCCAGAGACTGCCTGAGATATAGTTACCAAACATATACTGATGAATGCATGTGAATGGGGGTGGCAACCAAAACAAAATATGTGATGAAATAGAGAATGATTCAGGCGCGCGAAACGAGCCGAAAATTTAGGTTTTTGCGCCGTACTTCGCTGTGCAGCGAAAGTATCGCTTCGCTGTATCGCCCCACCCACTCATCCTGAACCGAATCCGAGCCTGATCAACCACATCATCACCAACAGGCTCGACCTCCTAGCAGACGCCCACGTGGCCAAGCACACCATCGACGACCATCACCCAATCACCGTGTCAGTAACTGCTGTGGAAAGTCGACCACACAAAGAAAAACAATCCCGACGAGATCAAAACGACATCTAAATCTGGGCACTCTCTGTCCGGACCTCCCATTGGCTGACTGGCCTGCAGTTGGCCAACCAACATCCGCCACAGCAAATTGGAACGCTCGGACGTCGACATGGAGCCCCATTATAAACCATCGCGCGCCACTCCTACAAGTCCGGCCGCTCCGCAACTCACAGCCGTGGCTGCAGAACAATAAAGCCAGGAAGCATGACAAAGCACGTGATCAGACACGCACCGACACAGCGACAGAGTACCACCACCGCCGACGTCACAAGGCAGCGAAGACGGCCCTGCTCCCAAACTACTTCCTGTCATCGCACAGAACCTCCGGATCCACCTCCTGGATAGACATCTGCCGCCTCATGCTCTCTTCAAAGAAGCCTGAACCAAAGCCTGAGAGCACAGTAAGCCAGCAGCCAAACTGGTATAGCAGACCAGGCCTGAGCCGAAGCCTGAGAGCTCAGTAATCCAGCAGCCAGCCTTGCATAGCAGACCAAGCCTGAGCCGAAGCCTGAGAGCTCAGTAATCCAGCAGTCAGCCTTGCATCGCAGACCAAGCCTGAGCCGAATCCTGAGAGCACAGTAAGCCAGCAGCCAGGCTGGCATCACAGACTAAGCCTGAGCCGAAGCCTGAGAGCACAGCAAGCCGGCAGCCAGGCTGGCATCACAGACTAAGCCTGAACCCATTTGGCGAGCGTCTGCTCCTCCGTGGCGGACAGCCCGGCTGAGGCGCACTTGGGTGGGGGGGGGGACGCTGAAGCGGCGACCTCCACGCGTCCGCAGCGCAGCGTTCTGCCCACTTCCGGCGACCGTGCTGGAGCCGTCGGCGACCTTCCAGCGGATGGGAGCGTCACGCGCCGCTGGTGCTGACCACCGCTGTGGTCGGATGACGTCTTCGGTTGTGAGACCACACACTCTACGAGCCACCGATGGTGGTGTGGTCAACTGTGAACTGCCTCGATGCTGGGGAGCCGCTACTGTTGTCCCGCTCCATACGAGTGGTGACGTCTGTGAAAGGAGCGACTATCGGCTGATCTCCGTGCCGCCTGTTGCTACAGGGCTTACCGAGCGTGTCGTTTGCACTTAGCTGATGAGACTAAGCCTACTTAGTCTCGATGTGCTGTTCCCTGAGTAGTGTGGTCTCCGACCTGGTCTGAAGACCCAGTGACGTCACTGGTCACCACGGATACGTCGGATGCGTTTGGCAGCGTGCACTGGCTGCTCGAGGCAAAGCACGTCAGACTGGAGGTGCGGTATGGTCTTTACATGCTCGAGGCACGATACGTCAGGCTGGAGGTCCGGTACGGTCTTCAATTGCCCGAGGCGCGGAACGTCCGACTGGCGGTCCGGTGTAGTCTTGGCAGTCCACTGCATCGTGTGTAGCAGCCGTCCTGATATCCTATCCGCGAAATGCATGTCAGCCTTCGCAAAAGATCACAAACTAACTCTTCGTGAAAATCGGGTGTAATGAACACTTCACGTGGCAGAATATTCTCGCCACGCCTCTCCCTCGGAGACTGGTGCGGCTGCCGTGACGTTAGTCACCACCGCATCACCTAGCACTGCCTGCCGGAGGTATACGTGCACTGGCACCCCGCGAAATTCCGTCGGTAGGTCGACCCCCTCCTCTTGCCGGGGGCAGGGCGTGGGGTTTGAAGCCTTTTGATCTCGGCAACGTAGAAAGATGTCGTTTTCGGCGTCGGATGGTGGCATCCTTCTAGTTCATACATGTGCGGACGTAGTGTACCGGCTACACACTGCGCAGACCCGCGGCGTCTGTAGCTGGCTGTCGCCTGTGGTCCTAGTTTACCGGCTAGATAGTGCGGAGTAGCTGGAGCAGCCCACGCATCTGTTGATGTATTGTGGAGCAGCTGGTGACATGCCCACGTATCTGTTGATGTATTGTGGAGCAGCTGGTGACATGCTCACGTATCTGTTGATGTATTGTGGGGCAGCTGGTGACATGCTCACGTATCTGTTGATGTATTGCGGAGCAGCTGGTGACATGTCCACGTATCTGTTGATGTATTGTGGAGCAGCTGGTGACATGCTCACATATCTGTTGATGTATTGTGGAGCAGCTGGTGACATGCTCACGTATCTGTTGATGTATTGTGGAGCAGCTGGTGACATGCTCACGTATCTGTTGATGTATTGTGGAGCAGCTGGTGACATGCTCACGTATCTGTTGATGTATTGTGGAGCAGCTGGTGACATGCTCACGTATCTGTTGATGTATAGTGGAGCAGCTGGTGACATGTCCACGTATCTGTTGATGTATTGTGGAACAGCTGGTAACATGCTCACGTATCTGTTGATGTATTGTGGAGCAGCTGGTGGCATGTCCACGTATCTGTTGATGTATTGTGGAGCAGCTGGTGACATGCTCACGTATCTGTTGATGCATTGCGGAGCAGCTGGTGACATGTCCACGTATTTGTTGATGTATTGTGGAGCAGCTGGTGACATGCTCACGTATATGTTGATGTATTGTGGAGCAGCTGGTGACATGCTCACGTATCTGTTGATGTATTGTGGAGCAGCTGGTGACATGCCCACGTATCTGTTGATGTATTGTGGAGCAGCTGGCGACATCCTCACGTATCTGTTGATGTATTGTGGAGCAGCTGGTAACATGCTCACGTATCTGTTGATGTATTGTGGAACAGCTGGTGGCATGTCCACGTATCTGTTGATGTATTGTGGAGCAGCTGGTGACATGCTCACGTATCTGTTGATGTATTGCGGAGCAGCTGGTGACATGTCCACGTATTTGTTGATGTATTGTGGAGCAGCTGGTGACATGCTCACGTATCTGTTGATGTATTGTGGAGCAGCTGGTGACATGCTCACGTATCTGTTGATGTATTGTGGAGCAGCTGGTGACATGCTCACGTATCTGTTGATGTATTGTGGAGCAGCTGGTGACATGCTCACGTATCTGTTGATGTATTGTGGAGCAGCTGGTGACATGCTCACGTATCTGTTGATGTATTGTGGAGCAGCTGGTGACATGCTCACGTATCTGTTGATGTATAGTGGAGCAGCTGGTGACATGTCCACGTATTTGTTGATGTATTGTGGAGCAGCTGGTGACATGCTCACGTATCTGTTGATGTATTGTGGAGCAGCTGGTGACATGTCCACGTATCTGTTGATGTATTGTGGAGCAGCTGGTGACATGCTCACGTATCTGTTGATGTATTGTGGAGCAGCTGGTGACATGTCCACGTATCTGTTGATGTATTGTGGAGCAGCTGGTGACATGCTCACGTATCTGTTGATGTATTGTGGAGCAGCTGGTGACATGCTCACGTATCTGTTGATGTATTGTGGAGCAGCTGGTGACATGCTCACGTATCTGTTGATGTATTGTGGAGCAGCTGGTGATATGCTCACGTATCTGTTGATGTATTGTGGAGCAGCTGGTGACATGCTCACGTATCTGTTGATGTATTGTGGAGCAGCTGGTGACATGCTCACGTATCTGTTGATGTATAGTGGAGTAGCTGGTGACATGTCCACGTATCTGTTGATGTATTGTGGAGCAGCTGGTGACATGCTCACGTATCTGTTGATGTATTGTGGAGCAGCTGGTGACATGTCCACGTATCTGTTGATGTATTGTTGAGCAGCTGGTGACATGCTCACGTATCTGTTGCTGTATTGCGGAGCAGCTGGTGACATGTCCACGTATCTGTTGATGTATTGTGGAGCAGCTGGTGACATGCTCACGTATCTGTTGATGTATTGTGGAGCAGCTGGTGACATGCTCACGTATCTGTTGATGTATTGTGGAGCAGCTGGTGACATGCTCACGTATCTGTTGATGTATTGTGGAGCAGCTGGTGACATGCTCACGTATCTGTTGATGTATTGTGGAGCAGCTGGTGACATGCTCACGTATCTGTTGATGTATTGTGAAGCAGCTGGTGACATGCTCACGTATCTGTTGATGTATAGTGGAGCAGCTGGTGACATGTCCACGTATCTGTTGATGTATTGTGGAGCAGCTGGTGACATGCTCACGTATCTGTTGATGTATTGTGGAGCAGCTGGTGACATGTCCACGTATCTGTTGATGTATTGTTGAGCAGCTGGTGACATGCTCACGTATCTGTTGATGTATTGTGGAGCAGCTGGTGACATGTCCACGTATCTGTTGATGTATTGTGGAGCAGCTGGTGACATGCTCACGTATCTGTTGATGTATTGTGGAGCAGCTGGTGACATGCTCACATTCTGTTCATGAACATTGGTGCCATTTAATAGTCTGTAGACGATGTGCAGGTCCTGTTCTATGATGATGTTGCATATTTCTATCCATCCTGGCTGTGCCAGCGCAGGAGACACTCGTTCGCGCTACCCGAGGCCTGTTGTGACTCAGTCACTGAAGTTAATGCACAACTGTTGCTACACCATTCCTGCATAGCCGTATAACCTGCCCAGGCAGAATCACAGTAACGTATGTGTAGGGGCCAACACAAACACGCCAACACCTCTGCGCCAAACCTCTGCCAGCAGGTGCTTTGTTTCCCACGGCATGTGGCACTGCATTCTGGCGAAACCTGACAAAATGCAGCAACAACGGCGTATTATGTTTGAAATGTGGTTTTCCCAGGTTAGGCAAGTGTCTAGCTTGACGCCCAGCATCTTAGCAGATAGCGAATGAATACTTTCCCATTCTCTAAATTTCATTCAGTAGTTAGGAGCCCATGTTTTTGGCGCCCGGGTTTCAAAATGATAACCTCAGTTTTGGTATGCGTTATTTTAAGTCTGTTCTGTGTGATAGCAATGGACAAGCTAATCACAACACTCTGTTTCTGTTCCAAAGGATGTGATGGTAGGTTTGCGTCCAGAAACTAGGCATCATCCCCATAGGCAACCATCTGTCAGTGTGGTATAATGCCGTATGCCATTAGGTCAAAATCAGGAACCAAACTGGACCAAAATCCGAGCCCTGAAACGCTCCGTGTGCGACTTTCAGTCCGCTGGCGCCACTCTCACAGACTGGGTACGTCATGGCAGCTAGGTTCGAAACCATCGGTCTTCAATTCCGTGCTAGCCTATTTACTCCAGAAGACGAGCATACTCGATGATGTGGGACTTGTACTTACAGGCTCGTGAAGGTGGCAAAATTTATGGAACACGATATGGGTGGGAGGCAGCCACCACTACCATCCTCTTTGGGAAACGGTGCCGAAGCTCTGTCCTGGTGCACAAGGACCGAATATGGCGATAGAGCACAACTTCGGCCAGTCTAGTTGAGCAGCTTGGTCTACACGAACTCATGTGCCCGGCAATGGTTTGTGTAGCATGGATATCTTATCACAAGCCTGATTCATGAGAAGCAATTACTATTATGGGACAACATCACGTAATAAGTGAACCAGGCGCTCCCGCTTTCCCTACGTTGTATTCAGTTAAGGATCTAACTAAGAAATGCAACTCTTCCTGGACGCAATATTTTCTTAGTCAGTCAGTCCCTCTGCCAACCCTCTCTGACAACCTTTCATTTGGTCATTGTGACCACCGCAGTGGACCAGTGGACCATGGAACCAATGACGTGGCGGAGTCACTTAGCACCGTCAGCGATGCCGTTCGACTTTGTTCGCGCTCTGTTCCCAAATTGAGCGAGCACGGACAAGCCGACGGCGGCCGGAGTGGCGCGCGCCCACCGGAACACCGCCGGTGATTACGGCCATGGCCGGCCGGCGTGACACTGGGCAGCTGCCTTCACGTCCGACCTGCAGAACTTCGTGCACAACAAACCCGGCCGCCCGACGGATCCGGCTCCGCTGATCAAATATGCGCACTCTACTGCTGATTCGATGTGCGCTGAAGAGGCGCCTACGAATGTGGCGAGACGGTGGTGGGGTGCGGAGGAACTGAAGGAAGAGGAAGGACAGCATGGCAAAGAGACGGATAAGCAGGCAGACAGACAATATTAAACGACAATGAGGTTCATAATTATCCTGAAGCTGAAGCTTGATTTCTCAGTGCAATTTGAAGTGCAATCCGGCACTTCCCTCTTTTGAAAACACCGAGTTCCCATGCGCAGCACCAGGGGGTGGGGGCGTCAAGCTGCCAAATATGCTGCGAACTCACCTGGAGCGCACGTCGAGGGCAGCATACATTGATGTCTAAGAGGTAAATTGCCGTTTACTCCAATTCATATTGAACATTTTGGCTGCCGTAAAAGTCAGGGCAGAGTTGAATCGGGCTACATGGGGCACACAGCAATCTGACCTGGAGCCGACGCTGAAATAGTTCATGCCACGAAAAGCGAGTCATTGCCGGACTGCAGCACTATACCCAGTCTACTTGAAGTAGCTCTTTACCGAATACAAATCTGGAGGAGGTGAAGGTATTTTTTCAGTGGTGCCTGAAAAGCCTTACAAATTATATAAAACAACTACCGCCAAGCAACTAGTGACGCAACCATGTGGGCTGGAGTCCGCCCCCCCCGCGCCTTAACAACCGAAAATACACGGATGCAACAAGAAATTGTGAGATGTTCACCACGCAAAACCAAAAATTTTCGACACGCTTCGCGAGCCCAAAACGGTTCCTGTTTTGTTAGATGTTTTATTGGGCCTTCCTTTAAGAAAATCCTCGCTGCACCCCTGCGACTAGCACACATCGCCACGCCCCCTCAAACAGCTGCAACACATCGCCACGGCCACTCAAAACAGCTGTTTTTCCCTATTTCAGTCTGGTGTGTTCCAATGCTTCTGAACCTGTCACTGTTCAGCAAATATTTCAATGTTTTTCGTTCAATATTACTATTTTTGTTTGATTACTTGAATTATTTTACTTAATAAATTAAAATTAATATTTCAATATTTCAATATCTCATGCTACAAATAATGCTTGAAGTAAACTGAAGGGATCAAGCGAAGGATCAAGTAAACTGAAGAACATGAGCTACCGCCCCGGTAGCTCAGTTGGTTAGAGCGCTGGCTTGCACTGGTCTCCCCTGTCTTGGCAACACAGGGTTCGAGTCGCTTCACGCGCTCGGATTTAACCCCCGGCTAGGAGGGTCAGTTCGCAGCTGGCCAGATAAGGCCGGAGAAGAGCTATCGGGCGGCCGTGTCGGTGCATTGACGGCACGTTAAACTTTCGGTCAAAATTCTGCCGTTGAACTGGAATTAATGGATCGGGTGGTGGGGCCAGGATTCACGCAACAAGCTCTGCTTAGCAATAGAACCCCGGTTCATAAAGCCACCCCAGCAATAACTCGGATTAAATTTATGTTAAAAAAAGAAGAAAAAAAGGATGACTATTGTCTTCCTTGCGCCTCCTCTCTAAAAGCCGCCTGTGGCCACTTTGACGAATACATACTTTGAAAATGTTAAGAAAGCTTTTTCACGTGTCCCATAATGGTTGGTGTAGGTTCACAGTTTCTCAATATTACCAAATGCATTAACTTCCGCAGGATCCATTTATCCCTTTCTCATCCACTCTGGACGCGTCTCTGATGAGAATGTGAACTACAATCTCTCTCGTCGTGCGGCGAATAGCCTTTGAATTTTCGTTGCCAAGCCTGGTGAAGAACTGTCCAATGCTTTTCAAGATGCAGACAATAGAAGCCAAACGTGTTACTATTTATGACACAAGCTGTGTAATTTTCCGAACAAGCTTCCGAAAACTCGCTGCTGAAGCCGTCCCTGGCCAAAGTTCCGACATTGCAATTTGTCACGCCATGTAAAAAGAAATGTCGGGAAGCTCGTTGCTGGCTGAAGGCACGCGATCTCCAGCCCGTCTCCCTATCCCTCCGAATCAGAACGTTGTGGCCGAGACCATGCCCAGGTGGTGCTATGTGTTATGCCACTGCGTCGCCATTGGCCGCGGCGGTGTCGTGAGCGAGTGCACACGGGCGACACGCGAGCTGACCTGTCTCTGAGCCGACTGGTGTGTAAACGCTCAGCCGCGTAGCCCCGCAGACGACGGTCCGGACGGCGGAGCGGCCCGCCGGCCGGCCACAGGAAACGTCACGCTCTGCGTCGCCGACGTCACGCACGGCGGTGATGACGTCACCAGCTGACGACAGACGGCAGGTGCAGATGGCTGCTCCCGGGAACTGCGCCGATGTTCTGACGCACTGTCCGCCGTGTGTGTGCCGGTGTGGGTGGCGGTGTGTTGGCACACTGTCCGCCGTGTGTGTGCCGGTGTAGGTGGCGGTGAGTTGGCACACTGTCCGCCGTGTGTGTGCCGGTGTAGGTGGCGGTGTGTTGGCACACTGTCCGCCGTGTGTGTGCCGGTGTGGGTGTCGGTGTTCTGACACACTGTCCGCCGTATGTGTGCCGGTGTATGTGGCGGTGTGTTGGCACACTGTCCGCCGTGTGTGTGCCGGTGTGGGTGACGGTGTTCTGACACACTGTTCGCCGTGTGTGTGCCGGTGTGGGTGGCGGTGCGTTGACACACTGTCCGTCGTGTGTGTGCCGGTGTGGGTGGCGGTGTTCTTACACACTGTCCGCCGTGTGTGTGCCGGTGTGGGTGGCGGTGTTCTTACACACTGTCCGCCGTGTGTGTGCCGGTGTAGGTGGCGGTGTTCTGACACGCTGTCCGCCGTGTGTGTGCCGGTGTGGGTGGCGGTGTGTTGGCACACTGTCCGCCGTGTGTGTGCCGGTGTGGGTGGCGGTGCGTTGGCACACTGTCCGCCGTGTGTGTGCCGGTGTAGGTGGCGGTGTGTTGACACACTGTCCGCTGTGTGTGTGCCGGTGTAGGTGGCGGTGTTCTGACACACTGTCCGCCGTATGTGTGCCGGTGTATGTGGCGGTGTGTTGGCACACTGTCCGCCGTGTGTGTGCCGGTGTGGGTGACGGTGTTCTGACACACTGTCCGCCGTATGTGTGCCGGTGTATGTGGCGGTGTGTTGGCACACTGTCCGCCGTGTGTGTGCCGGTGTGGGTGACGGTGTTCTGACACACTGTTCGCCGTGTGTGTGCCGGTGTGGGTGGCGGTGCGTTGGCACACTGTCCGCCGTGTGTGTGCCGGTGTGGGTGACGGTGTTCTGACACGCTGTCCGCCGTGTGTGTGCCGGTGTGGGTGGCGGTGCGTTGGCACACTGTCCGCCGTGTGTGTGTCGGTGTGGGTGACGGTGTTCTGACACGCTGTCCGCCGTGTGTGTGCCGGTGTAGGTGGCGGTGCGTTGACACACTGTCCGTCGTGTGTGTGCCGGTGTAGGTGGCGGTGTTCTGACACACTGTTCGCCGTGTGTGTGCCGGTGTGGGTGGCGGTGCGTTGGCACACTGTCCGCCGTGTGTGTGCCGGTGTGGGTGGCGGTGCGTTGGCACACTGTCCGCCGTGTGTGTGCCGGTGTGGATGGCGGTGCGTTGGCACACTGTCCGCCGTGTGTGTGTCGGTGTAGGTGGCGGTGTGTTGGCACACTGTGCGGCGCAGACACGCACTGCGGATTCTGGAGAGAATAAGGACCTTCGTTTCCTTTCGGGTTTGGCAGCGTTGCAATCTACGAGCATCAAATGTTTGTCGAGAGTGTATTGACTTGGAGCCCTATCGTCGCGAATGCGTCGTGTCTGTAAATAGTGTCTGTAAATAGTTTGATTTGTCCATCGCCAGTACATGACAACTTGGCACCTTCCCCAGTGCAGGGGAACTGTTGCGATACTTATCGCCTTGAAACAAGAAATGATAGTAACATAAAGAAAAGGCCAATGTGTGCCTTCTTCCACTCCCCTTCCCCACACTATGCAGTGGGGTCAGCCATCGTTGTTCGGCTGGCCAGAGGATGGCGCATCTCCATGTTACCGCAGCCGCCTCGATAATATCGCCCTGATAAACACGGAGATGCTTCCGAGGGTTCATCGTAGTCCCCAGCCATCACGTAACTGTCTCATCGGTCGGCTGATTCCGTATTCATCTCGGCGAGGGCTAAAGGGACTGAGATCTAGGCTAGGTGTCTGCCTGAATCCAGCTACAGATGTACAACAAGAGATATACAAAGTAACGTTCTTGATCAAACGGTTTGATACTTGATTGCATTCTAGGATTTCAGAAAGAGTTGGTAGACCGCAAATTGTCTTAGTTGGCGAAGTCGAATTTAGGTCAGGTATGAATATAGGCTTCATTAAAGCAGTTCTCACACAATATGAAAATAATAATTTGATACAGAAGATAATCATTGATGAGCGACTCGTGATGAAGGGATACATTGTTCTCATAGTCTGATAATTTATACCAGCCATATCAGCTCCTGTTTTGCTAATTTGTTCACAATAATGGACAGTTGGTGACTTTTCGTCGGTAGTTGTTGATCTGTAGATTGCTATTGTTATGACTGGGAAGTTGAGGCCCATTTTCTATGCATGGCCTGCATTCTTAATTTATCATTATTATTCATGGTTAGAATTGGCTTCCTAAGCATGTTTTTTCGCATGTCTTGTACAAGTATAAGGCAGTTCAAGTAGAATTTCCAGAAGACCTCTGACGAAAACATGTGCTTCCGCGTGAATGACGCCCGGCCGACTGACGCGTGTTCGTACCGACAGAGCTGCCGCCGAAGCCGCCGCGGATGCTGAACATCGAGAGCGGGCTCGACTTCACGCGCGACCCGCCGTCGTTCTCGTCGCTGGCGTCGGCCGCCTCGTCCGATGAGGGCCAGGAGACGCGCTCGGGGCCGGCCCGGCTCACCGAGGCCATCAACCACGACCTGGTGCAGGCGCACCGGCGGGCGGCGGCCGCACCGCCCGCGGCCGAGGCGGCGCCGAGCCGGCTGGACGGCCTGCCGGACGCCGACGCGGTCCGCCCGGCTCGCGTCGCAGGTCACGACACAGAGTGTGTCGGCGCCGAGCGTGCCGCCGTCGACGCACACGGCTTCAGCTCGGCGTTCGCCGCGCAGATGGCGCGCGAAAGCGGACAGCGCGGCGGGAGTGACGCGCCGAGCGCCGGCAGCGAGGCGGAGGCTGCCCGGGGCGTGGCGCCGAGTGGCGGCGGCGAGTCGCACAGCAGCCGAGGCGAGGTGCGGAGGCCCAGAAGCAGGCCGTCGAGTCCGCTCGATGGAACGCGAAACGTCCGAAGCGAGGTGCGCAGCCCCGAGAGTGGGGCAGGGAGTCCGGCGAGTGGCGAACGGGCGGTCGGGTGCGGGACGAGGAGTCCAGTGACGTGCTCCAGAGGTGCGGTACGCGCCGGAAGTGAGGCAGGCCACCGTGACAGCGAAGCTCGCAGCGAAGCCCACAGCCTCGACAGCGAAGCTCGAAGCGGCAGGAGCGCCGCTGGCAGTCCGGGCAGCGAGGTGTTCAGCGCTGACAGTCGCCGACAGACGCCGGACTTCGACCGCACGAGCGCCAAAGCATGGGAAGTCGAGACAGCGGCGACGCGCGAGGACACCGAGCGGCGGCCGCCGGCCGACACCGGCGACCCGCCGACCGCCCACCAGCCGCACGGCACCGCCTCCCGGCCACAGCAGCACCCTTCCCAGCCGGCCGCCGCGCGCCGTCACAGCCACCACGAGAACTACAACCTGGTCGAGGAGATGACCGACTCGGACCGCGGCGTGCTGCCGCGCCGCGACGACTTCGAGAGTCTCTCCTCCGGCTACGACATGGGCGAGGTGGGCGTCACCCGCCTGGCCACGCCCAGCACGGCGCGGACCACGCCCACGTCGAGCCCCGCCCCGCGGGTGGAGTCGCCTCTGAGCTCGTCGGCCGGAGTCGGCAGCCCGGAACGAGACCACAAGTCGCAGACTGACTCGGTGGTGGTGGCCATTGACTTCGGCACCACCTATAGCGGATACGCCTTCAGCTTCCCCAGCGACCCAGCCAACGTCCACATCATGCGGAAGGCCGAAGGTAGGCGCTGAGGTGTGACTAAATCTTACTTATCACACTCAATCCTTGGTGTTGTTTTAGTCTTTGCCCGCACAGCGGCGTGCATGCAGCTTCTTAGGTTCAAAGATGTGTTCTCAGAGCCCACTCTTCCTCCTGGCAAGAGGAACATGGCAAGGATCTCAAAGCTGAGGAGAAGAGGCATTGTACAATTTGACGTCCACGTTGCGAGATGGGTGCATGTCCTCTTTTGGCCTTATGACAGTGCCTAGTAATCTAAAAAATGGAAACGGTAAACCGAAGTAGCTGTGTGCAAAATCCATGCAATTTTAAGCATATCCGATGTCTTGTCATGCCATTTGAACCGTTGTTAAGCCACGAACCGCTGTTAATCCGATGGGAGAGGAGATTTTCTCCAACCCTCCTCATGCTTTTTCCAGGATAACCGTGGAACGCATGGAACGATTGTACTAAAATCTGGCATACCTTCTGACAATTGTATAGAGGGTCTTCAATATTAGTTTTATTTGTCCAGGAACCGCGAATTACCAAGCTAGACGAGGTCTGATTCAGATAACTAGTTTCGGAAAGTGTCACTATTAGGGTACGTTTTCACGAGCTGTAAAAGATAAGGTTCAAAGATACCTAACGTATTGGATATCAATGTGCAAGTATTCGTCCAACGAAAAATGCAAAATAGCTTGAGTGACCACAGTTCAAGCTGCAAGGGCACGTCAAGGTAAAAGCTAAATGATTATTTTGATGCTCATAAATTTCGGCCTATCAAACATAGCGCAAAACCCGAAATATACGAGATAGAGCACACTGTCTTCTATCAGTGTGCAAAACTTCAGATCGCTATATGGTCGGGTAACGGAGGCATGACCTAAAATGTGGGCCTGTACCCCCTCCGCAGATATGACCATTGTCTAAATGCCATTGATCGTCATTTTCAAGCAGCTAAGTGATATCACATGCTCTCATTGTGTGAGTTGGCACGTCTCTACGTGTATTCAGATGGCTGCGTAATTTCAAGATCAGCATAGGCCACTGTCCCATGTAACCCGGGCTGGCCTAACTTGATCCTCTTTTTGCAGGCAATTAACTCCCCTATGGGTTAGCTTTCAACGCTGGATGCTGAATTCAGCACGCCTTCCCCCACCTAGTTCAACATTATGGGAACGGGATATAGATAATCCTAGGTCAAGGACCCAGATTCCCTGGTGTGATCAAGGTTGACCTGTTTGGAATCAATTGTTTTCGAGAGTAGTTTTGCATGTTGAATTATAACTCACTGCTCCTTTTTACCTCATAAATTAACAAATCATGCAACTAGATAGGGTGTGTAAAGTGTACCCCCGAAAGTGGGTGCTCAGTCACATGACACAGCATGCACTTTCATTTGGCCACTATGTGTTGCAGCGCATCTTTCCAAATTCACTTGTCTTTGCTTCATCGCTTTATCGTCCATGGCTTGGAAGTTACGGTACAATTATGTTCGAATGGAGAAAACTTGACGCTTCCCACGACTCCTGCGACTTTGATTTTAAAGTTTTATTTTGATAATGCAATGGTGTTCACCAGAAGCTCAGCTGGCTATTTGTGAGACTTTTAATGGGAAATGTCATTTGGTCAGAGGATAGGAGTCGAAAACCGGAAAAATAGTCATGCCAATCGGCAGTACGTCAACTTTGAGCTCTTTGATCCGACCTGAAGCATTAACGGTAAAAGTTGGATCACATTGTTTTGCACCAACCAACAAACCAAGCATGGTGCTACGCGCCAGTGAAAGCCGCGTTTCTCTACGTGGCAGATAATACAAGTAGGAGACGGTTAGTCTCACCCCCCTCAGTCGGCATAAGGAGGGGATCGGCACACCAACGACAGTTTGAGGGTTAATCAAATAGGTCAGATTCAGTGCATCGACTTCCCGATATGCTCGTGGTTAGCACGCGCGTCAGAGAGCATCCTATCTGGTGACCACCGCAGGGGGAATGGTGACGAGACGGACCATGTTTAGGATCGGTACGATTTTCTGGCGGAACCTTGTAAATGTGTTAGCCGTGGGATAATGGTGTGACGTAATTTTCCACGCAGGCTTGAGCATGTGACAGCCACATCTAGACAGTGGTGACAACACGGAGCGCTTCCGTCCAGTCGCTGTCAGCAGAACTTGCTCCCCAAGACTACATGCCAACGCAGTGCACTGAAACCTGGCTGCAAGCGATGTATCCACACCTGTCGACCCGTCTCACCCCACCACCCACTGAATCAGTAAACCTGCTGGTCAATAACACATCCACACCTGTCGACCCGTCTCACCCCACCACCCACTGACTCAGTAAACCTGCTGGTCAGTAACACATCCACACCTGTCGACCCGTCTCACCCCACCACCCACTGAGTAAACCTATAGAGGATCCGCAAAAACTTGAGCACACTATGAAGATCCTAGCATATACATTATAAGCTCCTTCAGCTGTATTACGTTTTGTTTTCTGAACCTGGTTTTCTGCAGCTTCTCTGCTTCTGTAGTTATTGTATTATCTTCTAACTTACCTCCTGCTATACCATAACCTTCAGTGGTTTCACATGTACTGGAGTTATCTTTTGTAAATGCTGATGAGAATTTCTTCCTTAGGGACTGGACTATATCACAATCATCAACCACTATTTATACTACCTCAAGTGGCCCTACTGGTGCCCATAGTTTCACCTCCTTTAAAATTGGTCTGCTCGTTACTTCTCTTGGAACCATCCGGCCTACCTGTCTGACGATGGCATTCCAGACACAGTCGACGGGCTGCTCTACAACTCCGCAACGTAATGCTTTTGGGTTCTGTTTTTATCGGCACAGTAATCTTCAATTGCAAACTAGACACCATGCAAATACATAGTGCGAGTTGATTTAATTCCCCAAATAAGCTTTGCTTTAAACAAGATGAATGTGGTAAGTGGCATGGTGGATCTACATCATTGAACGTTTGTTGTTACATAACACTAATTTTTGTTTTTGTTTTAGTTGACCTTCCAGGTCACGTTAAATAGGCTAATATTGGTTTCCAGTCCGTCGCCCGTATTCGTCGTAGTGGTCGGACCGGGTCACACAATACATGCGATTTCTTGCTTCAATGTTGATATGTACAATTAAGACATAGTCTAGCACAGGCAACAGGTGCTGAGGTGAAAGTCATCGACCCCGTCAAGGTCAAATATCTGGAAATATGTGATACACTGATGAAGGTAACAATTCTCGAAACAAATTCATTCAGGAAAATGTAATGAGTGCTGCCAGCAGAAAACGATATATTGCCCACCATATTTGATTTTTTTAAAAATTTGCTTCCCATAATTTGGCATATTTTTCGAAATTGTTTAAAAGTGGTTTAATCCCTCATTTTCATATATAATGTTGCGACCAAGTCGTATTATAAGTCGCTCCCCGTCCAAAAATACCCCGATTTGGCCATTTTTATGTCGTAAGAGTCCGTATTTTTGTATCCAGAGCGCCCGAAAACATGTACCTGTCAGACATGTCAGATCAAATCTCAGTGACTTGGCCTGATATTAACTTTATACCTAGCATACGTTTAGAGGACATAGCTTTCCGTCACATACATTTCCTTCTTCAAGAAATATTGCTAAATAACGAAGCTATGTGTAGGGAAACACTGGTACTGTAATCCATCATTTGTCCAAGGAACCTGGCCGGAGGTCACATTTTGCAGTACTGCATTTTTATTTGGTTATTTGTCTAGTCTCCTATATTTCACTGTTTGCTGTGTCCTGCATGGTTTGCTTACGAACAATGATTCAATGCACATAAAGAACTGCATTGAGACTAAGTCGTGACCTGATGTTCACTTACTTACTCCGGCATCCTAAAAGTTTAGAGTGTAATATTTGGCACAATGTGC
The DNA here is from genome assembly GCA_034440615.1 of Ashinkailepas kermadecensis. Taxonomy (NCBI): domain Eukaryota; kingdom Metazoa; phylum Arthropoda; class Thecostraca; family Neolepadidae; genus Ashinkailepas; species Ashinkailepas kermadecensis. The sequence continues at coordinate 31,789 of JAOTOM010003886.1, read as the reverse complement.
TCCGATCACGTCGTGGAAGGTATGTCAAATCTTAAAGTGACATCAAAATGGTTTCGGGGTTACCTCAGAAAGCATATATGGGTTTCAAATTGCGCAATATATGAGCATGCAGTGTACCAGTACAGCATATTTCGCATACGCAGGTATCGCTAGCACAATTTATTATTGTACGCTAACGGAAGGTTTCTCGTGGCTTAAACCCGATCTGGCTCAGTAGGGAAGCGCTGCGCTCTCGATGGCTTTTTCGCTGTTTTTTTTTATTGATTACACCCATAAATCAGAGGAAGTGTCGTAGTACTGGCACATGTGTTGTTCTTTAGCTGGCACACAGTGATGTCAAAATAAATTGTTCGTCTTCCAACTTTTTTTATTTAGAATTGGTAGCTTTAGAGAGACATGCAGTTTCCTTCGCATGAGGTGTACTGGGTTGATGCGTACTAACTGAACTGTACCACTAGAGCGTGCCAAGTTGAGAGTGACGAAATGAATCGCACGGTTCTCCCGAAAACTGCCAATTCTAAAATAAAAAGCTGGAAGAAGAGGAATATATTCTCAGGTATCAGAAGAAGCTTGGTATATATTGCTTACGCTAAAGCCTATGACAAGGCAGACCGCAGCATGCTTCTGCAGCCGTGCGCATCCGTGACCACACCAAAACCACCACAATCTTCCTATGATAATTAGTAGCTAAATACTTCCAGATATAGATATACATATATATAAATATATATATATATATATATATATATATATATATATATATATATATATATATATATATATATAAAAAAAAAAAAAAAAAAAAAAAAAAAATATATATATGTGTGTGTGTGTGTGTGTGTGTGTGTGTGTGGTGTGGGGGTGGTGCTGTATGTGTGTGTATGTATTCCTTTCATCATATATTTAGCAATGCTTTACAATGCAGTAAGCAACCGCTCAACATGAACACGAGGCACTCATCGTCTTTTGTACTCCAAATCAGTTTCACATGCATGCTCCCTCCCTCCGTCCTGCTCTCCGGCTCTTCAATTGAGACGATATCTCAAGTGTAGTTTAATTCAGTTGTTTTTGGTTTTGTTTTGCAGGCGGTGATCCGGGGCTTAACAACCAGAAGACACCCACCGCGCTGCTCCTCACTCCCGACAGCGAGTTCAGCGCGTTCGGGTTCGCGGCTCGCGACGGCTACCACGACCTGGAGCCGGCACAGGCTGCCGACTGGCTCTACTTCGACAAGTTCAAACTGTCACTTCACACGGACGCTGTGGGTGCAGCCAGACTGGTCTTGTTGTGCATACATGTACATAAGTGCAGTCTGGTAGTGCATGCATGTGCACTAATGCAGTCTGGTAGTGCATGCATGTAATAAAAGCAGTCTGCTATTGCATACATGTACATAAATGCAGTTTGGTAGAGCATACACATAAACATAAATGTAGTCTGGTAGTTTATGGATGTATTCAAATACAAACACAGTGTAGACACTGTGTCCTGATGTGCCGTGCCTTACTGATTTGGTTTGTATTGTTTTGCGAGCCACATTTTTTTACGTTCGCGTCGAAATGTTGAAATACATATTTAGGAAACCATTATCATATCCTATGTTTAGTTGCAAGTAACAATGCTAAATTATGCTTCCTCAAGCAGCCTGCCACAAAGACACGCAATCGCATGCTTACTATTTTAGTGAAAATGCCACGAGCAACGTTCAAAATGCCACGAGCAACGTTCGAACACTTAGTACGCCATTGTTGTTGCGGACAGTATAATTGTTAGTTTAGAACAAAACTTCATCATGTCTAGGGAAACGTCAGCAGTTGCATGATCACCTCGCTTCTAGAGGAATATTGAGCTCTCCTTCGACTGCTAGGCCAAATAGCGTCGCCAACCTATCACAATCACACCACTTAGTCGCGAGTGAACTAAATAAACCTGTCGGCTATGGGATTCGAACCCACGATCTTGCGCTCAAATGTTGAACGCTCCACCGACTGAACTACTGCGACCCTCAACAGCTCGCTCCGTTTCTCGGCAGAGTCTGAATCTGGACACCTACATCCCTGCCGCCAACGGTCAGTGCATCTCGGCTCTGCTCGTGTTCGCGCATGCGCTCTCGTATTTTCGGCGTCAGGCGCTGGAAGAGCTGGATGACCTGCTCGGCGACGAGGTGTCGGCCGAGCAGATCCGCTGGGTCATCACCGTGCCGGCCATATGGAGACAGCACGCCAAGCAGTTCATGCGACAGGCCGCCTACAAGGTAAACCAACCGCCGTGCCTGCCAAATGGAGAGAGCACGCCAAGCAGTTCATGCGGCAGGCCGCCTACGGCCAAGCCAACCAAAAATGTAATAAAGAAGGTATTCGCCATAATTTGCACGCGTAATAATGATGGGTGTGGACGAGGAACACACCGCGTTATTGTATCTACTCCACGACAAGATCACAGGGCAGAAGTTCGCGGCAAAGGCGCCAAAATCTAAACACCCAGGATTCGAAGATGGGAAATATTCCTCGGATCATGACGCCTTGAACCACATGCAGATTTTACTTTAAAGATAACCATACTACGACCAATAGGCTACGCAAAAGAGATGGACAGTCTACTACACCGTGACCTCCAAAAAAAAGATCGATGTTATAATTATGTGCCTGTTTCATCCCTGTACCATGCAGTAACCCTGCAGAAAGAATTATAGTAACAGCGAGAAAATGACGGTACTAATTTGTTCTTTTACCTCCGAGCAATACTGGAACGCCGCTGAGGTGAACTAAAAACGTGGGTTGTAATATTCCCCATGACGAAAATGAATCGGTCTGCGAGTGATTTGCCATTCCACATCCTTGGTTACGATGGGCATAACTCAAGCAAGAAGTCAGACAGGTCGCACGGTTCGCCTTCCCAGTACACGCGAACATGTGAGACTGGAAGTGCGACGCGAAAATGTCACGACAAATGTCCTGCGTATCTTTAGCTTTAGCTTTCGCTATGGACGTTGCCCGTTTGTTTGCCGGCGGTGACGTTGACATATGTCGACGGATGGTGTTGACGGATGTCGACGGATGGTGTTGACTGATGTTGACGGATGGTGTTGACTGATATTGACGGATGGTGTTGGCTGATGTTGACGGATGGTGTTGACTGATGTTGACGGATGGTGTTGGCTGATGTTGACGGATGGTGTTGACTGATGTTGGCGGATGGTGTTGACTGATATTGACGGATGGTGTTGGCTGATATTGACGGATGGTGTTGACTGATGTTGACGGATGGTGTTGGCTGATGTTGACGGATATTGTTGACTGATGTTGACGGATGGTGTTGGCTGATGTTTACGGATGATGTTGACGGATTGTGTTGACTGATGTTGACGGATGGTGTTGGCTGATGTTGACGGATAGTGTTGACTGATGTTGACGGATGGTGTTGACGGACAGGCCGGCCTGTGTTCGGAGGCGCGCCGCGAGCACCTGCTGATCGCGCTAGAGCCGGAGGTCGCCTCCGTCTACTGCCACAGTCTGCGGCTGCACGAGCTGGTGCACGAGGGCTGTGACCGGGTGTCCGTGTTCGTGCCGTCCAGGGGCGAAGAGGCACGCACTGCAGCCGCTGTCCAAATGGTGAAAGGTAGGACGCAGCGCGCGGGTAGGGGTGGGGGGGCGCTGTGGTACTGTCCACGACGGTTATCTAGGAGCGTGTTACATCACTGCTTCCACGTTTATTTGGTGTTGCCCCTAGAAATGAAGATCGAGGAATTACGCCGCTCGATAATAGCCTACTCAAAGTCCTGGAATTATACCATGAAATACGTTGTCACCGTTTTCGCTACTTTGTTTCAAATAACAATACAAGCTTGAACGAAAAATGGAAACAAAAGTGATGTGCTTCGCAGGATTGACAACCATTGTTGGGAGTACTTCCCATGTGACAGGTATAAATGGCCCTTTGTGTTCAGATTACTTCGGATGTGAGAGATGGGGGATAAGAGTGACACCCTTGACCTCAAAACGGGCCGTGATGGTTAGACGTCCCAGGATCGAGCAGGGGCCTCGTAGGGTTTGGGTGATCATTTTGAACCCCGTCCCCATCCCTGCAGGTTTTTTTTCTGAAATTCCTAAGCCGTTCAAGATATCGCGTTGAAATATGGCTACCATCCGCCAATTGAAAAGCGCACGTTTTACAATAAAAATAGCATACAATAAAAATACAATAAAAAATAGGTGAATACCCGGGCAGGATCCGGGAACGGGAGTAGGTCAAGGTCAGATCACGACCTGGTATCATTGCGGTTTCTGTATGTACCAACATTTCCGTATTTAACTTTTTTCGTGATCAAGCCGCGTAAGATACAGTACAAATTGAAGCATCAGTATGTTCATAAATGATCAATTAAAATGCGAACAATATAAAAAGTAACACTCAGTTCAGCCCAATACGTGAAACTGAGGCTTAAACTGGCCAAGCCAATTGTGCATAGCTTTGTTCATAGCTTTGTGCATAGTTTCACGTGCACGCATCTTCTTCTTGACTGGCAGGATCGGTTGGCAACTGGCCCGATAAGGTCGGAGACGAGCTACTGGAGTGAACTTTCGATCAAAATTCTGCCGTTTAGCTGAAATTCATGGATCGGGTGGTGGGGCCAGGATTCACGCAACAAGCTCTGCTTCGCAATAGCATCCTGGCCCCTAAAGTCACCCAAGCTAGAATTCGGACTAAATTTATATGTATAAATTTAAAGAAGACATTGAAGGCGGGGTGAGGTTGGGGGGGGGGGGGTGAAGTTCCCTCCCAAAAACATGCAAAGCTACACCCCTGGTTCAATCCCTGCCCATTCAGTGGTTGATGCAACCCCAGGGTTTTGGGGTTTTATGCCACCGCCGCAAAATAGGAGTGTGCTAGCGCGTCACCGTTGGACATATATGATACGGCATCCTTCGCCAACTATGCAATACCACAAATATTAAGACATCGTTTCAGATCAATGACCTGTGACGTCATAAGAGTGGAAAATGCTTGGCTGTTTTTCACCGCAATCGCGAGTTACAGCTAACCTCACATACTACCCCCAGACGTCCAGTGCCGGATGTGGTAGGCGGCAAATCCATATGTCAGGCCTGCGTGGGTCATCCTGCGCGACCTCTTAAACCTCTTAGAGACTTTCGGTCGGGCTGAGATCGCTCCAAGTGATTTTCGTGGGTGTAGTTTATCAGTTCCACGTTGTGGGCCACGGCGCGCCACGACATGGTGCACCGTCGCGTCGCCAGGTGATCCAGGCTGATGTCTGGTGTCTGACTGGTCCTGTATCCGGCAGGTGTACGGTACCTGGTGGTGGACTGTGGACTGTGGGTACGCAGTGTCTGACTGGTCCTGTATCCGGCAGGTGTACGGTACCTGGTGGTGGACTGTGGACTGTGGGTACGCAGTGTCTGACTGGTCCTGTATCCGGCAGGTGTACGGTACCTGGTGGTGGATTGTGGAGGCGGTACAGTCGACATCACCGTGCACGAGGTGTTAGACTCCGACAGACGGAAACTGAAGGAAGTCTACAAAGCTAGTGGTGGACCCTACGGCAGCGTTGGTCAGTATAGTAATGCATTTGTAGTTTCGTGTTGTTAGTATGAGTGGAATAGGCACCACACATTGGCCAACTATTTCCTAAGCTATAATTATGGAAGCCGTAGGAAATTGCTGTGCTTCAGCTTTGCAGGCAGCAGATTGAAACATCAGCCCATTCACACGGCACACAATTCAGGTTCCACAGCACGGCAAACTGAACCGGCCGAAGCAGGAAGGGCTGGATGGGGGAGGGGGGGTACGCGATGGGGCATCCTATCCTATAGCTGTGACAGAAAGCTAGACATATTGCGCATAAGATAAGCATAACCTTGTCCATCCCGCCAAGCTATTTAGTGGTCCAGATTCGAAATGTAGGTTCGGAAAAACTGTATTGACAACACACCGGACAGTATCGGTTATCAGGGGTACATACAAGCTGCACGCCATCAGGTCACAGCAGTAGTGCAACAACACACCGGACAGTATCGGTTATCAGGGGTACATACAAGCTGCACGCCACAGCGGTCGACCAAGGCCCTGTATCAGAGGTGCCATCCGGCTAAGGACTCGGAGAGTCTCGTAAAGCCTCGTAGAGCGGTCGTTGCGTTATTACAGCCAAATGTCAGAACCTCACGCCTTAAATGCGATAAGTGGGGAAAGGTTGGGCATGGCGAAGCAACAGAGCAAAGCAAACCACCCACTCCTCTGCCAAGGCAAGCTCTGCTATCGATGTGCAACTGCCCTCACTGATAGCGCACAATGCTGCCGCAATTCCACCTGCGACGGCTTCAAAATGAAGCTGGCTGCCGAACTCTGCTGGCTACCGAACTCTGCTGGCTACGACGTGCTACTTTGTGACGTCGCCCTTTGGTGCACACATCGGAAAGAGCCGAACAGATCCCTCCGATTGCCATCACATAAACTTGACGCAAGTAATGTTGGGTGGGTATTTCTTCATAGGTGATGAGATGGCTGAACAAATGCATTCCGTTTGATGTGTTCGTTTGAGAGCACGTCACACGGCAATTGCGTCAAACAAATATTTTGATTTTGAAAGATCACCGGACAAAACTGGCACACCACTCCCTTCCTCTGGACACATAAATTCTACGCTCGATCGTACATACACTCTGTACATCGCCATTCCACAGCACATGATGTCGTTCCACCATTTCACAGCAATCAGGTTATGTTTTGTTTTGTATTTTCTCCGCCCTGGTTAATGTCCGTGCGTAAGAGCCCTATTTACCTGATATAAGTAGCTATTTACCTGATATAAGAGGAATTCTCAAAGAAAAACGTCATCTCTTAGACAAATCGGAAAAGCTAAAAATGGTATTTCCAACTAACCCAATGGTAGCCTACAAAAGAGGGGAAATCTTCGAGACCATCTGATGCACAGCAAAACCCAGAAAATTATGATAGGCATGACCCAGGGGAAGCAAGCGTGTGGCAATAACTGTGTGATATGTAAACGTTTGTATTTGGGGGTGACAAGGTGAAGGGTCCCACTGGAATTGAGTGCACTTGTGATAGGACGGTTGGATGCAGGACGAATAATGTAGTATATGGCATATGGTGCGCAAAATGCAGCTCAATTTTTTATGTTAGAGAAACAGGAGGAACTTTATATACCCGTATAGAACATAATATATCGAGTATTCGAAAAGAGTGTAGCACTTCCGTAGCAATTAATTTCCATGAGGAGGGTCATTCCATTGAAGATGTGCGGATAGTTGGTCTGGAAAGAGTGTGCCAAAATTCAACACAGTATAGACGTATTAGGGAACAGAGATGGATAGGGCTTTTACACACGGACGTTAACGAGGGCGGAGAAAATACAAAAACCATAACCTGATTGCTGTGACATGGTGAAATGATAACCTGTGCTGTGAAATGGTGATGTACAGCGTGTATGTACCATCGAACGTATAATCTATGTGTCCAGAGGAAGGAGGTGGTCAGCAAGTTTTGTTCGGTGATCTTTCAAAATCCAAATATTTGTTTGACGCAATTGCGGTGTGACGTGCTCTTAAACTGACGAAGCTTTGAAATAAAGAGAAACGTCTTGACAAGCTGATGTTAATTTAACTACTAATATGGATAGGTAGCTGAATATATATATATATATATATATATATATATATATATATATATATATATATATATATATATATATATATATATATATATATATATATATATATATATATATATATATATATATATATATATATATATATATATATATATATATATATATATATATATATATATATATATATATATATATATATATATATATATATATATATATATATATATATATATATATATATATATATATATATTTATATATATATATATATATATATATATATATATATATATATATATATATTATATATATATATACACCGTATATATATATATATATATTACATCATTTAAATATCTTCTTTCTGACTTCCTTCTCGCATTATCAGGCGTGGACATGCAGTTCGAGCAGCTCCTGTGCGACATTTTCGGCGGCGACTTTGTGACGGCGTTCCGTTCGCGCCGGCCGGCCTCCTGGGTCGACCTGATGGTGGCGTTCGAGGCCAGGAAGCGGTCCGTGTCGCCGGGCAAGACGTCGCCGTTCAACGTGTCTCTGCCCTTCACCTTCATCAGCGAGTTCAACAAGGCGAAGGGGAAGAAGGTGAGCGGCCGATTCGTCTGACGATCCCGATGGGAGACCGAGGATTCATTTGGTGGGTGTGGTTCGACATAGATGAAACCTTGAGATTCTCCAGAGTAGATACTCAGATTGTCCTGATACAGATCCAATGCACAGAGAGAGAGAGAGAGAGAGAGAGAGAGAGAGAGAGAGAGAGAGAGAGAGAGAGAGAGAGAGAGAGAGAGAGAGAGAGAGAGAGAGAGAGAGAGAGAGAGAGAGAGAGAGAGAGAGAGAGAGAGAGAGAGAGACAGAGAGAGAGAGAGAGAGAGAGAGAGAGAGAGAGAGAGACAGAGAGAGAGAGAGACAGAGAGAGAGACAGAGAGAGAGAGAGAGAGAGAGACAGAGAGAGAGAGACAGAGAGAGAGAGAGACAGAGAGAGAGAGACAGAGAGAGAGAGAGAGAGAGAGAGAGAGACAGAGAGAGAGAGAGAGAGAGAGAGAGAGAGAGAGAGAGAGAGAGAGAGAGAGAGAGAGAGACAGAGAGAGAGAGAGACAGAGAGAGAGAGAGAGAGAGAGACAGAGAGAGAGAGAGAGAGAGAGAGAGAGAGACAGAGAGAGAGAGAGACAGAGAGAGAGAGAGAGAGAGAGAGAGAGAGAGAGAGAGAGAGAGAGAGAGAGAGAGAGAGAGAGAGAGAGAGAGAGAGAGAGACAGAGAGAGAGAGACAGAGAGAGAGACAGAGAGAGAGAGAGAGAGAGAGACAGAGAGAGAGAGAGACAGAGAGAGAGAGAGACAGAGAGAGAGAGACAGAGAGAGAGAGAGAGAGAGAGAGAGAGAGAGAGAGAGAGAGAGAGAGAGAGACAGAGAGAGAGAGAGAGAGAGAGACAGAGAGAGAGAGACAGAGAGAGAGAGAGAGAGAGAGAGAGAGAGAGAGAGACAGAGAGAAAGAGAGACAGAGAGAGAGAGAGACAGAGACGAGAGAGAGACAGAGAGAGAGAGAGAGACAGAGAGAGAGAGACAGAGAGAGAGACACAGAGAGAGAGACAGAGAGAGAGAGACAGAGAGAGAGACAGAGAGAGAGAGAGAGAGAGAGAGAGAGACAGAGAGAGAGAGAGACAGAGAGAGAGAGAGACAGAGAGACAGAGAGAGAGAGAGACAGAGAGACAGAGAGACAGAGAGACAGAGAGACAGAGAGACAGAGAGACAGAGAGACAGAGAGACAGAGAGACAGAGAGACAGAGAGACAGAGAGACAGAGAGACAGAGAGGGAAACGAGGCTGGTGGCGGACTTGTCGTTTCTCCACCCCTGGCTCACCAGATAAGAGAATCACTACATCAGCCAGGCATCGCAAACACGAGAATCTTGAACTGCCTTGCGACGCTTTCGACTATTTGGTCATGCAGTCTTGCCAATCTCTGGTCTTGCAGTCTTGTTAATCTCTGGCCATGCAGTCTTGTCAGTCTCCAATATCAATTGGTCGCGTGGAGGCCCGGGAACCCAGCAGTTGAGGAGATTTCAACTGAGCATTCACAGTACGTGGCAAAACACTACTCCAAGCCTTCGCGGTCCATCAGCCCGTCCACACTCTTCATTCCGAGGGAAATAGCTGGCAAATAATCTTACCAACAGCACAGCATGCACAGAAGCAATGTCAACTGTCTTCGGATTGAAACTGATCAAATCTGATCAAACTGCCATGTTGACGAACGCGGCCAGCAGAAACACACTGACAGTCTAACCGTGCACACCAGCCGGATGGTGGCAGTTGTATCATGGTAGCGCCGCTGTAGATGTGTCCAAGGTGGCGTACTTTGCCGCCCGTGGACTGTGTTTCGCGCTCCCCGCTAGCGTAATTATATGATCGGTGTTCTCCTTGCTGACGTGATATGTTCAGTGTTCTCGTTGCTGGTGCCGTACCATGTGTGATGCTCTCGCTGTTGGTACTGTGCTGTGTTCGGTATTCTCGTTGCTGGTGTCGTACCATGTGTGATGCTCTCGCTGTTGGTGCTGTGCTATGTTAGGTGCTCTCGTTGCTGGTGCTGTGCCATGTGTGATGCTCTCGCTGCTGGTGCTGTGCTATGCTCGGTGTTCTTGTTCCTGGTGCTGTGCTATGTTCGGTGTCCTCGATATTGGTGTGGTGTGTTGTGTGCTCACTGCTGGTGCTGTTCTATGCTCGATGTCCTCGTTGCTAGTGCTGTGTGCTGTGTTCCTGCCGTTACTGGTGTTGTGTGAAGCATGGTCGATGTTCATGTCGCTGGTGTTGTGCCGTGGGCCATGTTGTCGCTGTTGACGTGCTGTGTGCTGTGCTGTGTTCTCGCCAGCTGGTGTTGTGCCGTGTGTCATGTTGTCGCTGTTGACGTGCTGTGTGCTGTGCTGTGTTCTCGCCGCTGGTGTTGTGCCGTGTGTCATGTTGTCACTGTTGACGTGATGTGTGCTGTGCTGTGTTCTGATCGCTGGTGTTGTGCTGTGTGGCATGTTGTCGCTGTTGACGTGATGTGTGCTGTGCTGTGTTCTCGCCGCTGGTGTTGTGCTGTGTCATTTTGTCGCTGCTGCCGCGCTGTTTGCTGTGCTGTGTTCCCGTCGCTGGTGTTGTGCCGTGTGTCATGTCGTCGCTGTTGACGTGCGTGTGCTGTGCTGTGTTTTCGTCGCTGGTGTTGTGCTGTGTGGCATGTTGTCGCTGTTGACGTGCTGTGTTATCGCCGCCGGTGCTGTGCTGTGTGTCATGTTATCGCTGTTGAGGTGCTGTGTGTTGTGCTGTATTCTCGCCGCTGGTGTTATGCAGTGTGTCATGTTGTCGCTGTTGACGTGCTAATTGTTGTGCTGTGTTCTCGCCACTGGTGTTGTGCTGTGCATCGTGTTGTCGCTGTTGACGTGCTGTGTGCTTTGTTGTGTTCTCGCCGTTGGTGTTGTGCCGTGTGTCATGTTGTCACTGTTGACGTGCTGTGTGCTTTGTTGTGTTCTCGCCGTTGGTGTTGTGCCGTGTGTCATGTTGTCACTGTTGACGTGCTGTGTGCTTTGTTGTGTTCTCGCCGTTGGTGTTGTGCCGTGTGTCATGTTGTCACTGTTGACGTGCTGTGTGCTTTGTTGTGTTCTCGCCGTTGGTGTTGTGCCGTGTGTCATGTTGTCACTGTTGACGTGCTGTGTGCTTTGTTGTGTTCTCGCCATTGGTGTTGTGCCGTGTGTCATGTTGTCACTGTTGACGTGCTGTGTGCTTTGTTGTGTTCTCGCCGTTGGTGTTGTGCCGTGTGTCATGTTGTCACTGTTGACGTGCTGTGTGCTTTGTTGTGTTCTCGCCGCTGGTGTTGTGCTGTGTGTCGTGTTGTCGCTGTTGACATGCTAATTGTTGTGCTGTGTTCTCGTCGCTGGTGTTGTGCTGTGTGTCATGTTGTCGCTGTTGACGTGCTGTGTGCTTTGTTGTGTTCTCGCCGCTGGTGTTGTGCCCTGTGTCATGTTGTCACTGTTGACGTGCTGTGTGCTTTGTTGTGTTCTCGCCGTTGGTGTTGTGCCGTGTGTCATGTTGTCACTGTTGACGTGCTGCGTGCTGTGCTGTGTTCTCGCCGTTGGTGTTGTGCTGTGCATCGTGTTGACGCTGTTGACGTGCTGTGTGCTGTGCTGTGTTCTCGCCGCTGGTGTTGTGCCGTGTGGCATGTTGTCGCTGTTGACGTGCTGTGTTCTCGTCGCTGGTGTTGTGCTGTGTGTCATGTTGTCGCTGTTGACGTGCTGTGTGCTGTGCTGTGTTCTCGCCGCTGGTGTTGTGCCCTGTGTCATGTTGTCGCTGTTGACATTCCTGCTGCTGTTGTGACGTCACGCCGCGGGCGATGACACGTCCGTGGTGGTGTTGTGTTGGCCAGGTGGAGCAGGCGGTAAGGAGCTACCAGCGGGCCCGAGTCCGCTACACGGACGGCATGCTGAGGCTCGAGTCGCAGGTCATGCTGCAGCTCTTCGCCAGCACCCTGGACAAGATCGTGGAGGTAGCACAGACAATCAGCTTCGGGCCTGACTCAGACAGGTTGTACGCTTTCTGATGTAGAGGCAGCACACATAGTCAGCTTTGGGCCTGGCTCAGACAGGTTGTACGCTTTCCGACAACCTGTTCGTACGGAAATGCTTGTGTTTAGCTCCAGTCACGGCAATGGGGCACCATTGGAAAGGAGAAAAGCATGTTCTGGATGTACTTGTTGGAATGTACAAGGCTCTTCAGGTTGTGCAATGCAATATGTAGGATGGGTTGTCGACACAGTGCATGATTACAAATGCTATTCATTTTGTTTTCAGCAAGTGGAAGCATTGTTCAAGGCTGTGTCAAACATGCAGTACCTTTTCCTGGTCGGAGGCTTTTCCGAGTCAAAACTTCTTCAAGAAAGGATGAAGGGCACTTTCTCGGACAGGATTAAGGTTGTGATACCACAGGTATGTAGCTGATTTACCGATGACATTGACTCTCCTACACATTGACTCTGACATTGACTCTATTCGCTATCCGGTGCTGCTCCATACCTCAGCTATCGGTACGCTCATAAATGTCTGCAAGCTTATATAGTGCAAGCTTTCGGGATGCTTAGCTATATGGATGTGGTGTTGCGAATCAAAACTGATGCACGGAAACAATAGTGCGCTCAATTGGCAGACAGCATAGCTCATCCAGCTAACGGGATATTTTCTGTAATTCACAATAAAAAGGTCTCGACGTTCCGCAGTCTGTCTCATCACACCACGAGGGCGTTTACCTGGTTGGCCTTCCAATCAGGAGCATAACTATGTGGACGAAATCCACCGGGATAAAAATCCACACGACCGCGCCCCGGCCCACCCGGCTGTGCATTGTGTAGCACAGCGTGACGGGTGTCGTGTGTCACAGCTCCCACCGGGCTGTGCATTGTGTAGCACAGTGTGACGGGCGTTGTGTGTCACAACTCCCACCGGGCTGTTGCATTGTGTGGCACAGTGTGACGGGTGTCGTGTCACAGCTCCCACCGGGCTGTGCATTGTGTGGCACAGTGTGACGGGCGTCGTGTGTGACAGCTCCCACCGGGCTGTGCATTGTGTAGCACAGTGTGACAGGCGTCGTGTGTCACAGCTCCCATCGGGCTGTGCATTGTGTAGTACAGTGTGACAGGTGTCGGGTGTCACGGATTCCATCGGGCTGTGCATTGTGTGGTACAGTGTGACGGGCGTCGTGTGTCACGGCTCCCATCGGGCTGTACATTGTGTAGCACAGTGTGACGGGCGTCGTGTGTCACAGCTCCCACCGGGCTGTACATTGTGTGGCACAGTGTGACGGGCGTGGTGTGTCACAACTCCCACCTGGCTGTTCATTGTGTGGCACAGTGTGACGGGTGTCGTGTGTCACAGCTCCCACCGGGCTGTGCATTGTGTAGCACAGTGTGACGGGCGTCGTGTGTCACAGCTCCCACCGGGCTGTGCATTGTGTAGTACAGTGTGACGGGCGTCGTGTGTCACGGCTCCCATCGGGCTGTGCATTGTGTGGCACAGCGTGACGGGTGTCGTGTGTCACAGCTCCCATCGGGCTGTACATTGTGTGGCACAGTGTGACGGGCGTCGTGTGTCACAGCTCCCACCGGGCTGTACACTGTGTGGCATAGTGTGACGGGCATCGTGTGTCACAGCTCCCACCGGGCTGTACATTGTGTGGCACAGTGTGACGGGCGTCGTGTGTCACAGCTCCCACCGGGCTGTGCACTGTGTGGCACAGTGTGACGGGTCGTGTGTCACAGCTCCCACCGGGCTGTACATTGTGTGGTACAGTGTGACGGGCGTCGTGTCACCCCCCTTTTTTTTTTTTTTTTGGTTTTCGTTTTCCCCTTCGGGTTTTGTTTTTTTTTTCCCGGGGTGGGGGGTTTTGTGTCACAGCCCCCATCGGGCTGTACATTGTGTGGCACAGTGTGACGGGCGTCGTGTGACGGGGTCGTGTCACAGCTCCCACCGGGCTGTGCACTGTGTGGCACAGTGTGACGGGCGTCGTGTGTCACAGCTCCCACCGGGCTGTGCATTGTGTGGCACAGCGTGACGGGTGTCGTGTGTCACAGCTCCCACCGGGCTGTGCATTGTGTGGCACAGTGTAACGGGCGTCGTGTGTCACAGCTCCCACCGGGCTGTACATTGTGTGGCACAGTGTGACGGGCGTCGTGTGTCACAGCTCCCACCGGGCTGTGCACTGTGTGGCACAGTGTGACGGGCGTCGTGTGTCACAGCTCCCACCGGGCTGTGCATTGTGTGGCACAGTGTGACGGGCGTCGTGTGTCACAGCTCCCACCGGGCTGTGCATTGTGTGGCACAGTGTGACGGGCGTCGTGTGTCACGGCTCCCACCGGGCTGTGCACTGTGTGGCACAGTGTGACGGGCGTCGTGTGCCGACGCGTGTGTCACAGCTCCCCCCGGGCTGTGCATTGTGTAGCACAGTGTGACGGGCGTGGTGTGTCACAGCTCCCACAGTACATTGTGTAGCACAGTGTGACGGGCGTGGTGTGTCACAGCTCCCACAGTACATTGTGTGGCACAGTGTGACGGGCGTCGTGTGTCACAGCTCCCACCGGGCTGTACATGGTGTAGCACAGTGTGACGGGTGGTGTGTGCCGACGCGTGTGTCAGAGCTCGTGATTTGTTCGGCCGCAGGAGGTGAGCCTGGCCATCCTGCGGGGAGCGGTGCTGTTCGGCCTCGACCCGAGCGTGATCCAGGTCCGTCGCACCACCATGACCTATGGCGTGGGCGTGCTCAACAAGTTCATGCGAGGCATGCACCCGCCAGGTGAGCGGTGCCCATCGGCCACCTATTCGAAAGTCTCTATATAGCTATCCAGGTAGCCATGTATCCAATCCATCCATCCATGCATCCATCCATGCATCCATGATCCATGTATGCATCCATATAAATCGTTGGTTAGCATAGCCGAAGTTATTTGGATTCGCGGTATTTAATTTTTCTTCAACGACGATTTATAAATGTAAGGAGGTCTGGCATAAAAAGATGCTTCCATTAACCCCGCGTTATTCCAATGGAATACTTTCGGGCATGTGATTTTCTTTTTAAATCACACGCGACAACATATCATCCATGGAGACAGATGGTAAATACATCTTCTGCCTCCGTGAAGTATTTACCACGGAGACAGATACCACCCCTTGTATCGCCTGCATATACCCCTCCGGTACCGGTACCGGTACCACTCTCCCTTCTCGGTGAATTCATGTTTTTCAGTATGTGATTTTCCTCCATCTGTGTTTAACAATTATTGTATCGTGACCTTCTTTGGCACGGTCTACCAAATTACGGAATTATAGAACTCCTGGCTGTGATAATCAGCATACAGCCTTCGGATATTCATTTATATATGCTCATCACATATTTACCCCGCTTGATTGCTCGTCCACCGATTACAACCTGTTTATCCGGCTATCAGCTGGGCATACCATGTGGACGCTTGTCAAAAGAAGGTTCGTGCTACTCTAAAACACATTGCAAACCATTCCATTTTAAATCCAAAAGTTCTCAGAATTGCTGAAGCTGGGCCCAGTTTCATCAGTATTTCATCAATAATTGATGAATTCACGATACAAACGCTTATTTGTATGTACGATAAACGTTAATTCCAGTTCAACAAAGCAAATCAATCATTTTCAACGCTTCACACTAAGCTTTCCGAACTGAAGTTATAAATCTTTTATTTTCATGACCTAGTTAGATATTTAGTTTTTTTCTCTCTTTTAAATACAGCTTGAACATTTCAGTTGTCTTGAGCGGGCGCAGTGACGCACCTCCTTCCTGACATGTCGGGAGTTGTACCGGATGGCAGCACCAGCGCCCCCGGACTGGGACGCAGTGACGCTCCTCCTGCCTGACATATGTCAGGGGCTGTACCGGAGGGCAGCACTAGCGCCCCCGGTCTGGGACACAGTGACGTCCCTCCTGCCTAACATATGTCAGGGGTTGTACCGGATGGCAGCACTAGCGCCCCCGGTCTGGGACACAGTGACGTCCCTCCTGCCTGACATATGTCAGGGGCTGTACCGGAGGGCAGCACTAGCGCCCCCGGTCTGGGACACAGTGACGTCCCTCCTGCCTAACATATGTCAGGGGTTGTACCGGATGGCAGCACTAGCGCCCCGGTCTGGGACACAGTGACGTCCCTCCTGCCTGACATATGTCAGGGGCTGTACCGGATGGCAGCACCAGCGCCCCCGGTCTGGGACACAGTGACGTCCCTCCTGCCTGACATGTCAGGGGCTGTACCGGATGGCAGCACCAGCGCCCCCGGTCTGGGACACAGTGACGTCCCTCCTGCCTGACATATGTCAGGGGCTGTACCGGAGGGCAGCACCGGCGCCCCCGGTCTGGGACACAGTGACGTCCCTCCTGCCTGACATATGTCAGGGGCTGTACCGGATGGCAGCACCAGCGCCCCCGGTCTGGGACACAGTGACGTCCTTCCTGCCCGACATGTCAGGGGCTGTACCGGATGGCAGCACCAGCGCCCCCGGTCTGGGACACAGTGACGTCCCTCCTGCCTGACATATGTCAGGGGCTGTACCGGAGGGCAGCACCGGCGCCCCCGGTCTGGGGTGTACGCACGAGCATTGCTCGGCACGTCATCTGTAACGCCGCTCGGCCGTCAGCGGTGAACTACGCTCGGCTCTCCGCCGCCACGACGTGTTCTGAAGTAGCTGACTGCCGACCGCGACGTGACTGTGACGTTGTGACGAGCCCGCTCCACCGGCAGGCAAGCTGCTGGTGCGCGACGGCCGGGAGTGGTGCGCCGACATCTTCGACAAGTTCGTGGTGGCGGACCAGTCGGTGGGTGCCGGGGAGACTCTGCTGCGCCGCTACACGCCCGCCCGGGCTGACCAGACCACCATCGTGCTGCACCTCTACTGCTCGCGCAAGGATCGAGTCACGGTGAGGCGCGTCACCCTGAAGGTGTGTCCATCCCAAGTCGACAGTCAACACACAGCCCTGTAGGTGTGCCCATCGTGCGGCACATCTACAGAGGCCGCTATAGTCAACACACAACCCTGCAGGTGTGCCCATCGTGCGGCACATCTACAGAGGCCGCTATAGTCAACACACAACCCTGCAGGTGTGCCCATCGTGCGGCACATCTACAGAGGCCGCTATAGTCAACACACAACCCTGCAGGTGTGCCCAAGGACGGTGCTGCCTGTGAGCGTGATGCCATGGCATCTGCGACCATGTTGCCGTGGTATTTTCGACCGTATTTCCATGGTACATACCAAGGACGATGTTGGCTGTTAACGTGTGCGCAGTGGTCTGGAGTGATCTGAAGCGGCTGCAGTGGTGTGGAAGCCGTGCTCTGTTCGACTGACGATGTGGCGCCGTTTCAGTTCATCACGGACGAAGGAGTGCAGCGGTGCGGCACACTGAAGCTGACCCTAGATGGAGCCCCGCCCAGTCCCGCCAAACGCCGCGAAATCCAGGTCACTACGCAACGCGCGAAAAGCCTGAGACATGTACTGCAGATAGCGCAACAGGGAAAAAAATGATTTGCAGCGCCTCCAAAGGATGGAGTTGTGAGATTAGAGCCGCACGGTATGACACAATCCATAAGACCGTGACAGAATCAGATCAAGCTAGCAAATGACACAGGCTAACATTGCCCTATTTTAGTGTTTAGTGTTTGGCAGATGTCGCCTGGCAGCGGTCTAACTCCCGCATATGATTACCGTACCCATAAACATGCAAGTGTGGTAACGACGAGATGCTATTTAGCATGATCTTTAGCATTTAGCACCCTTTTTCCATTGGTTGGAGCCTCGAGCCGTTGGTCCAACCGTACTTGCACACAGCTGGTCGTGTCTGGTCTGGTCTGGTCTGGTGTGATGTGGTGTGGTCTGGTCTGGTATGATATGGTCTGGTCTGGTCTGGTCTGGTCTGGCTGTGACGCGACTGGTCACTACACTGCTGCAGCGTGACTGACGGCACCACCGACGGCGTGCTGTGCCGCAGGTGCGCATGCGCTTCGGCGACACCGAGATCCTGGCGTCGGCCGTCGATCTGATATCGCAGCGGACCGTCACGGCCCAGATCGACTTCCTCGGCTTGTGAGGCGGCCGGCCGCCCCTTCACACGGGTGCTGCGACAGTGCTACTCCCTATATGGCACGAAAGTCAGCCTCCAAAGACGGCCGCCAGGCGGCACTGCCAAAGTCAAAGGCCGCTAATTGTGGGCGCCCGGAGTGGAATTTGTCAAGTGAGTAACGCGCTACATGGTATAGTGTCATGGGTGTCATTTTACGAAGTTCTTATTGGGGACAAATGACTTTTTTGATGGTCAAAGCTGTCCCGAAAACCATTTGTATCTAGTGTACGCCCATCGTCTCAATGGTTAAGCTTCAGCATGATTGGAGGTATTGTTAAGTCGGTTATTGAGGGGGCCAAATCAACTATTGAGGTGCCAGTGTCCTCCCTTGGCACATACAAAGTGATACCCCTGTACAGTGTGCATGCTTACCGCACTGTGCGCGACTTTGCGTCGTACCTTTGGGACGTTAGTGCTGTGGCTATGCTAGCGGGTGCATTTGGTTACGGCGCGTGCGATGCTCGACCTGTTGATAATGCGGCTGTCCGATGTTGTGTACCCATGTACAGGAGAAGCCGCGATCTGGGAGCTGATGTGTTTATACAACCACCGTCATGACGTTCAGAGAACGCTCTGTCCATCACGTGAAGACGTGAAGCACAGCCTGTCTGGCTGCCGGCCGGCGTGCTAGACAGTGTACACGCGATATCTGATGCTGGCGCGGTACTCCGCCACGGGTGGATCCGGAACTAATTCGTAATTCGGCTTTGCAATGAAAAAAGTTGTTTTTTTACGACCAAGTCATGCTTGGCCATCTACGGTGTAATAGTATCCTCCAAGAAATATTTGCGTACTGAAAATATTCCTACATACGAACAAGTCTGCCAATTTATAGATATTCTGCTATTAAAGCTGCGGCTTCCCGGATCAGTGTCGATGCCCGCCTACTCCACTCACCCTGAATCCCAAGCGTGCGCCGCCGGCATTCAACATTTCGATATGTTTATGTTTAATACATAATTCATGTATCTGCAGTTACCAGCCAAACGAACTGATCTGCGGTCACCGATCCATCGTTCGACAGTGGAGCTTGAGATCAAATTGGGAAGCCTCATCGCACAGCGAGTTTCCTCCCTCAGAAATGCTCAATGTAGTCAGGTGGCCGTATGCACACCTTTTTGCACAGGACTTTCCTGGATCATCATCGTTGGCAAGCTTCTTGTAGCCGGTGAAATGGCATCCCAGGCTTAGCTCTCGCAGTGTGTGATAATTGTATACCCCTCTAGGTGTGGGGAGGGGGGGGGGTGTCAACTTGACCTTCCAAGCCGTACCGCACTATCTTGGGTCACTGTCCAAATTACTTCTAGCAGATCAATTCGGTGTGCCGTCAGTCACCCGTCTTTGCCGTAGTATTCGGACCCTGGCCGTAAAACAAATGAAACTGCGTGCGTCAATATCGCTGATACACAACCTAAATATTTAGTCTAGCACAGGTGACACGTGCTGTGACGTGCGACATCCATGCGCGGCCTGTCCGTGCCGAAGGTGCTGCCATCTGGCACAACGCGTGGATGCATAGTGCTGCCATCTGTGGATCCTCTCCGGCACGTGCCGGTGAGAGGGTTGCGGCGATTCGGAGGACCGGGCGCTGTGTGAATGGCGCATAAACAAAACGAAAACAACGCGAAGCATCTGCTCACTTCATTGCATCATAATTTTTCACTGGCTTCCTGCTCGGCGTGGGTTGCGTCATCGCGAGGACGGTGGAGGAAGGGTGGGGTGGGGGGATGTGTCTGAAACTTGCCATTACGCCTGCGTCGTTCCATGACAAAATGTCTTTCCAGCTACTGAATGGAAACTCCGTGGCGATTCCTATGCTGTTCGTTGTCGGTGAATACTTGCTGCAACAAATTTGTAGCAATTCGGATAAACCGACCCGAAGCTTGGCTCTGCGACAACGCATGGTTCTATTTGTACAGGCTTCGTCTCTGCCATCATCTTGAGATGGTTTTCACGTTGCATTAACCTGATAATACGAACGCCACTGTTCCTTAGTGTATACTCCTAGTGCAAGCAGTTGTGAAAACCAGTCATAGTATTACACGCACAACACATGCTAACCATGGCACGTGTAGTCATCAGAGAAAGCCTATCTTGAGCCGTCAATACAGCAGTAGGTATCTGCACACAAGTGGAAGTACGTATGGCTATGCTACAATAGAAAAGTTCCCGGGAAGGAGCGGCGCAGGTACGCTTCTGCTGGCATCCATTGACGACAGACATTGCTTTGTGATTGGGCCAGGCGGCGACGATGCAAAATGCTCGGGGTAACCCACAAACACAAATCAAATAGTTCATTTAGTTCCACCGCAAATCGCACAAGGCTTCCCTGACCCTGAATATAATTTAATTCAACATATCGCAATGTCAGTTTGAAAATGAAAATTTACTGTCGCTGATTTTTGAGTCTCAAACAAAAAAACAGAACTTACAGCCATTCATTTGGATTTTCAGCACCCAAAGTTAAGGATCACAGGGGCTCAAATCCGTTGCGATATCTACCGTCGTAGGAACTTTCCAGACACGCCGCTAGCACTGACGGCCGATGGGCCACGCCCATCGGCCGTCAGTTCATTTGCGACCGCGAAGAGTTCAGAGGTCCTTGGCCAAGAACAACAAGCGAGGGTGGAGGTAATAAGAGCTCTGGTGAGCGATCAAAGGCTTATGGTCTGTGAGGATATACGACTGACGCTTCGGGGAACATCGCGCCGACGGCCGTTGCATCGATCGCTCAGTGAACGATCCAGGCGCAATGTGAGCGACATTTACCGCGGCGGAATGGTGCCAATGCCTCTGTAACGGCGTACCCAAATGGGAACTGGAAGTGGTAGAGGCGGCTTACATCGCCATGGAGGAGAACATTAACATTCCCGCAGGTTCTTCCAGAATGGTGGTGTTCACGGCACATCGTCCCGATGGGACATTCGTGGTATTACAAGCTATACCAGCCGCAGCCCGTGCAGACTGAACACCGATCGTCATGAAATCGTTCAGATTCTCGGAACTTCTTGTGGTCCTATTTCTGTCTTGTCATGATAACTTGCAGGCTATGCGCCATATTTCGCTTTCATTGTTCGCGTGATGGTGGACATGAGCTCTCGCAATCAGGGTCAGATGCAGAAGGGGGAGGGGGGGGGGGGCATTGGAGCACGTAAACCCTCCCATGAAAGGTGACTCCCCTCCAGCTGGGGCATCACTTCAAGAGGCTCAAGTGCACCCCTTCAACCAGCTCAACGGATTTTTCGGACAAAGACGCCCTTTTCAGAGGAAAATGCGCCCCTACAGTATGTTCGAATGCACCCCTCCCCTGTTCAACGAATGTTTATGTCGGAGGCGCCCTTCCGAAGAAATGTTCCCCTCCTCATGACAATTCCTGGATCCTTCCCTGCTCGCATTTGTTCGTTTGTATGGAAATGTTTCACTTTGTAAATGCTAAACGTTGGATGGTCATATTTATAGGTTTTTAAAAAGATGGTGGAAAGTCGTGGATTATATATATATATATATATAAATGTAGCTAATTACACAATAGCCCATGCAAGCGTGTCGTACATATTTAAGCGATATATTAATTTATTTCACCACTAGCTGACAAATAGCTACAGGCCAAGCTACCACTTGCCTGCCATATGTATATTTTCAGTGTTGGCAGATACTGTGCCTACAGGAAATCAATAGCATATACAAAAGGATCTCATGCCCGAGATGGGGATCAGAAGATAATTTTGATCTTCCATAGCTTTGACGGTTTGTGGGGGGGCTGATGATCTGCCACACTAATCCACCGCCTGTGCACACACATACACCCAATCACCCAGCCAGGGGTATATCCATCTGTGCCAACACAGGTATTCCAGAGCCGGAATGTATAAATACAAATCTACACCAAACGCATTTGATCACTAAGGTAAACCGATAGACCCGCCCATGTGTCTGGGCGGCCGGCGCCGACAGAGCAGGTCATGTGTCTGGGCGGTCGGCGCCGATAAACCCGCCCATGTGTCTGGGCGGTCGGCGCCGCTGCCCCCTCTCCTGTGCCAGTGCAGGCCGGCCGGTGTACGACGCTCAGCCCCACCCGGGTACATTTCAGTCACGACGGACGACACAACCGGGCCCCACTGTCCCATGTCGGCGGAAGACGTGACAAGCGCCAGCCATCCGGGCAGACCGAGGTCAGAAGCTGACAGGTCAAATCGGAGCTTCAGTGACCCGCCGCTTGGCTGCGGACTGTGGCACCGCTTTAGCTCACAGCCCTCCAAACCATGTCAAAGATCGCCATATCATAATAGTTTATTGTATAAGTCCTCAACATTGGAAAAGTACAAATGCCGTAGTTATACAACCAAACTACTGTTAGGAAAGCGTCCATTGCAAGTTGTTTTTGTCGTCTTGTAGCCGGATTGCAGCGAATGCTTGTGACGCTGTTGAATTTCGCCTAAGCACGGCAGGTGGAAGGCAGTCGAAGAGTGCTCAACCTTGGAGTGCGAATATATATATACCGAATCCATGAAGGAACTACAATAAACCACTGCACGGCAACACAAATATATCATGAAACACAGACAATATCGAACACTGGCGGTGGGCGAGGAGCATGCAGGGCGTCGGCGCGTTCCGCAATCCGCGCCAACCAGCCGCACAATAAATTAGTGGATAAATTAACTACCGGGGTACGGCGGGTGCGGCGCCAGCCTACGGCAAAGTAAACTATCGCAAGCAACGTGGCTTGCCGCTTCACAGCTAATGCTTCGGCAGGTAACTTAAGTACTGAGCCGGCTGCACCGGAGCTGGACTGGAGGCGTAAGGCCCAGTCGTCATCTACCTACAGCTAAACCAATGACAATCCTAGTATATATGCTAAAACGAGGACAACGGCCGACTTGCGGCGCTCCGTGCAGGCCGCCGCCACCCGTGACGTGACGTGACGGCCGCTCTGACGCGGTGTACGGGGCAGACGAGCGTCCGCCTGTGCAGTCGACGGCGCGCGCCGGTCAGAGTATTGGCAGGTTCCCTCCCAGTCACAATATCATCCGCTTATTGCCCGCTGCACTGCCGCCGTCCACCCGGGGCCATCTGCCCTCGACACTATAATAATTGGAATGTTAAGACGGCCGATGACGTTCGGCACAAGAAATCACCACTAAACCACCGATACACTAATATTGAGATAGAAGGAAAAAGAGAGGGTGAATTACGTGGCCCAGCACAGCCGGGGGAACGAAACACGGCGAGAGCGGGGGCGCCACCGGCGGCGATTCTGATTGGTGGCTGCCGAGAGCCGGGCAGCACTGATTGGTCGATCCGGTCGCCGGTGACACGCCCGGTCATGGGTACAACACATAAACGACACAGAATTGCCAACAGTGAAGCTAAAGTCCTGTACACAAAGGCGATCGCTACCGCTAAGCTGCTCGATTGCATCCGCCGAACACCATACCACAACGCCGCACTGCCCATGTAGAAAAGTGTTCAGCAAAACACCAGCGGTGCGCATCCGGGCTCAGGCTGTTTAACTTTGCATATGTAGTTACTGGGGGGGGGGGGAGGCGCTACGAAGCAAAATAAGTAGATGGATTTGTGCCTCAGCTTAACATTACTACACGGAACATAAATGGGACGTTCACACACGCACACCTTAGAAAACGTTTATAGAAACTACTGACATCTCACAAAAAGGAATGTTCAAGATGTAACAATTACTGTTCGTTGATCAAGATTGGCCCTGTAGCCGGGGATGATAACCCTACATGCTCTGTTCCTCGCATGCCCATACAACAGGCAATGGAACGTCATAGACTCTGAATTTTAACAGGTGTTATAAAAAGATACAACATTCCGATCACTGTAGATTCTGCGCCGCGGCCAGGATCCAATAACATTCCGATATCCAAAGAGAGTCGTCATGCCGCAGTAGCGGTATTGCATGTCAGACGCGTGCACCTTTGCCTGCCGCTCTGGACCTGGGGAGCGGCACAAGTTTCGCCTGTTAATCTTTAGTGTGGAGCGGGAGCTGGCCTCGCAGTGCGCGGTGGTCGGGTCGGGTCAGGTCAGGTCAGGTCAGGTGGCAGCGGCCGGGTAGCTGCACCCGCACGTGCCGCGCGCCGTCTGCGGCCGCCCCATGCAGATCGAACCGGAGGAATGACATTTCATATTATGCTACGAATCAGTATAAAAATAGTTTCTGCATCCGTGGAAGTAGTGTGGGTGGGATGCGGGCGGCCGGCCCGGCCGGCCTCGCAGGCTGCAGGTCTCCCGGCTGACGCCGGCCGGCCCAACACTGTTAGCCAGACCAAACTCAATCAACGCAAGTAAGTGTGCTGCGCCGCCACGTGTACGCAGTCGGACAGGAAGGTACGCCGTGTCGTGCCATGCTTCGCTTCGTCAACTCATCTAAAAAGCAAATCAGGAAAAAATAATAAAAAGCCGAAAGTAACTTTTATTTCATCAGCATTATCTAACAGAGAAATTCTACCTGAAACAAATGAACCAATCAACAAAAATAATGCCCATGTTGGTTTTTGCAAAACCAAGAAAATGAGTGTTAGAAGGCTACACAGCCTAAAATCCAAGAAGCACAAGTTAGCCTATGCCTAAAAACTCAAACTAACCTCTGTTAATAATTATAAATGGTGAACTAAAGCCAAAATGAAGAAACGACGTAATGAGCGGGAAGCTATCCCCTCACACAAACAGAGACTGTAACACAACACAACGGAACCAAGCTGCTGGCAACACTGGTCTCTGTAAATACGCACACCCGAGGCTCCATTTCTCCTGCTCAATAAATACCATAAATAAATAGGCAACACGCGGTGCTGGCCACCCAGCGAGATGGGCCACGCCTGACGCTGTACCTCGGCGCACTGACTAGACGTGTTACCTCGCCGCTACTCGAGCGCGGCTCGGTCGCAGACTATCCCTCTATGGCGGGCCGCCGGCGCCACCTCTCCTCTTGGTGTTGCCACTACTCCCGTGGCACAGTGAGATCATTTTCATGACTATTAGAAATATATGAAATTCTCTGACGGCGCTGGGCGCGGCGCGCGGCGTGGCGCGCGCGTGGCGTGTGTGTGAACCGGGTAATGACTAGCATCGTGCTCGCTCGCTCGCTCGCTCGCTTGCTCGCTTTTCCTCTCTGCCTCGCTCGACCGTGGCGCAGCCGCCCTCAGCGAGTGCGGCGCGGCGCTTACGACTTATGCTTGTTGTTGCTCTTGAACGACACCTGGAGCACGCGGTTACCCAGCGCGTATCCGTTCAGACTCTGAATGGCGACCAGGGCGTCCTCGTAACTGGACATGGTGACGAAGCCGAAGCCCTTGCACTTGTTGGTCTGCAGGTCGCGGATCACCTTGACGTTTTGCACGGCGCCGAACGGGCCAAACAGTTGCCACAGTATGCTCTCCTCTGTCTCTGGCGCCAGGTTGTAGACGAACAGACACCAGCCGGAGCCGGTCATTGCCGTGCCGGGCAGCAGCGAATTGGCCAGCAGGTCGCCCGCCATCGGCGAGTATCTGCAACAGGCGCGCCGGCCGCCTGTCAGTCGGCCCGACCACACCACACACTCACACTCACGCACACTCTCACTCTCTCTTTCTCACACTCATACACGCACCAGCGCGGCGGCGGGGCGGGCGCGGTGGTGGTTAGTGGGGCTAGTGGGGTTAGTGGGGTTAGTGGGGTTAGTGGGGTTAGTGGGGTGAGCTCTGGGCAGCCGGACGGCCTGAGCCAGGGCGCACTACAGGCAGGCATGCGATCAGCATATACTCAGAGTTGACTTTCCAAGTTGACAGAACATGAGTCGCGTCAGCCACACAAACAGACGCCAACCAAGCGGAAACGGCAAGGCCAGCTATGAAGCAAAAAATTAGCACGTCATTGCATGAAGCATATCACTCAGGTACGCTGAAGCGCTTCAGAAGAGAGACATATGATAAAAAGACAGAAAACGTATACTGACCTAAAAACGCCCTTGGATACAGCCATGGGCAGAACTTTGCCAGGACTAAAACAAGCGAGAGAAAATACATCAGGTGATGTTCAGAAATCAGATCTACGAGAGCGTGCAAACTGATCACAACAACGGAAAACGTGATCTCAGAATAACCAACAAAACAAAAGCGATCAAGCAAAAATCGTCAGAACAATGTTCTCGAGTACGACTCGTGAATGCGACGCAACATTAATTCAAATATTCTGACACACTGAAAATGGAGATGAACGAAAGCATACTACGCATGGCAAAACATGAATGTCAAAGGTAGGCAGCGGCTGACGACTGCCCCATCAGAGCGTATGGCTGTGACTAAGTGCGCCCCGTCAACGGTCCAGTCGCTGAGGCATGCTTACATGTCGGCTTTGGGACCCAGCTTCCAGCAGGAGAGTGGGGCCACGACGGGGTCTATCATTGCGGTGGGTGCGCTACACAAAACAGAGAGAAGAGAGCACACAGAGCGCTCGTCAGTACGCGGCAGTCGCAGGCCAGCTGGCCGGGCGACAACACTCAGGGACGAGCATACACAGCGGCGGAATACCGTTGGCCGCCTCGTCAGCCGGCAGACACGTCAACAGTCCACACGCGCTGGTGACCGGCCGGCAGCCAGCAGCAGACGGCAGCCCACAGCACACACAGCACACGTCACCACAGGGTCGGCTGCCGACAGCTCAGACGGCCGGCCGGCCACCAGCAACAGCAGCCCAACAGCACACGTCACCACGGGGTCGGCTGCCGACAGCTCAGACGGCCGGCCAGCCACCAGCAACAGCAGCCCAACAGCACACGTCACTACGGTGTCGGCTGCCGACAGCTCAGGCGGCCGGCCAGCCACCAGCAACAGCAGCAGCCCAACAGCACACGTCACCACGGGGTCGGCTGCCGACAGCTCAGACGGCCGGCCGGCCACCAGCAACAGCAAACACACGTCACCACGGTGTCGGCTGCCGACAGCTCAGGCGGCCGGCCAGCCACCAGCAACAGCAGCAGCCCAACAGCACACGTCACCACGGGGTCGGCTGCCGACAGCTCAGACGGTCGGCCGGCCACCAGCAACAGCAGCCCAACAGCACACGTCACCACGGGGTCGGCTGCCGACAGCTCAGACGGCCGGCCAGCCACCAGCAACAGCAGCAGCCCAACAGCACACGTCACCACGGGGTCGGCTGCCGACAGCTCAGACGGCCGGCCGGCCACCAGCAACAGCAGCCCGACAGCACACGTCACCACGGGGTCGGCTGCCGACAGCTCAGACGGCCGGCCGGCCACCAGCACGTGCCGCACACCAATGACAACGGCGCGCGCACTCACACCATGGCGACTTCGCTATCGAAACACATTGCATAGTTAGCCGATGAAGCCAGGGGTGTGGTTTCCTCCGGATGTTGGCACGTCCGCCGTAATGTATGACCTCAACGGTTAGACCTATACGCTTCGACCAATCATACCAATCGGTTTACGGCAGATAACCACCCGACACCAACACTCAAAATACTGTCGAGAAGCCACACCCCAGCCTCCAACAACTATGACGGATGAGATATATACGAATAAACTATGCACACTACACGCATGAACGCCGCAGGCCAATTCACCTTGCACTGCAATACTTGCAACAAATCAAGGTCAAAACAACGACGCTAGAGACACGTGCAAAGTGCATTCAAGTCAGCAGCAATTGTGTCGAACTGCAAACGTGACGGCCAACACACGAACAGACAAAATGAAGGCGGCAGCATGCTCAGTCAACGGGACCAGGCGGTGTGCGACGGCCGAGACGACCGAGCAGCGACCACCGGCCCGCAGTTGGAGCATGCAATGTGCCCCCACCCCTTCCCACCCCTTCTGTAGATACGCAGCCGCTGAGCGACCAGTGCAACCACAAACCTGAATGTGGTGATACGATGCCAAAATTAAACACTAGTCTTCATTGACCTTCTATATATTAAAACGTGTAAGACGTGCCGCATTCGTCGGGGAATAGCATCTAAAATTCACGACACATCCATATTTCGTAGAGGCTGGTATCAGACAGAGTGCTATGCCCATATCAGCGCACCTATGAAAACGCACTTCGAAATTCGCATCTACAAGATTACGTGGGCTTACATGGGTAATACCTTTCTCTTACTCTAAGATGAAACCCGAATGTAATTTATGTTGGCATGAGACCATACTTTTCACGCATTTGCTTTTGAAAACGCGTTTCCACTACCACAGGTGTACCGATATGTGCATATTACGTTCAATACGAACCTCCACGAAACGTTTGTGCTTTAGACACTATTTCCTGATGAAGACATGCCCACCTCAGGAATTAAAAAAATGGCACCTTGCGTTTACCTTTGCATCATATTATCACCACATTCACACTGACAACATGAATCAAAGAGCAACGACAAACAAAGCGAAAGCCTCCGCGTGCAGCACGGTGGCGACTAATAGCGAGCGATTGCGGCGACGCGACAACGTCCAGTGAAGTGCGTCGCGACTGGGTTAGTACCTGGAGCCGGTCACGGGGATGTTGTACCTGAATCGGCCCGCCGGGTGGTGGATCGGCCCGCCCAGCCGACGCGCCAGCGGCAGGTACGCCGCCAGCGGCGGCAGACCCTTGGCATTGTTGCTCGGGTTGTTGGCAAACTTGACCGTGATCGGATCGATGCTGCCTTCAGGCACTGTGCTGTTCAGCTTGTCGATGGCGCGTTCGGCCTCCACGCGCTGATCGAACCGAATGAAGCCCACGCCTTTGGAGAGACCTGTGCATGTGCAACGGTCAGAGCTGCTGCTGCAGTCAGAGCTGTCGCTGCAGCCAGAGCTGATGCAGTAAGAGCTGCTGCTGCAGTCAAAGCTGCCGCTGCAGCCAGAGCTGCTGCTGACGCAGTCCGAGCTGCCACACCAACATCTGGTCCAAGCGTTATGTAACGATTCACAGCTGGACAAGGAGGGTGTAGCTGACGCGCTATCAGCCCCAGACCACCACGATGGTAACGCACACAGGCAACGCACATAGCACCCGCGAGACAGACAGTTGGTAACTGCACATCCTGACAAAACATGCACGTCGCAGTAGTTTAGACACGTGCTCCAGGTCACCCTGCAGGATGCCGAACACTGCCGCATCTTTTCGGCAAAAGGCACGACATAGCCCGGCTGTTTCGACAGTGCCTTCCGACCAGACAACTAGGCCACCTCACCACCGGCTAGACTGGCTGCCACGCGCCACACCAGCAACCACTTCACCACCGACTGAACAAGCAGCCACGCGCCACACCAGCAACCACCTCACCACCAACTGGACTGGCAGCTACGCGCCACAACAGCAACCACCTCACCACCGACTGGACAAGCAGCCACGCGCCACACCAGCAGCCGTCTCACCACCGACTGGACTGGAGGCGACGCGCTACACCAGCAGCCGAACACGTGGCGACAGTCGGGAGCGCCCAGCAGCAGTGCGGTGGCCAGTCACACACAGCCCAGAGCGGTGTTTGCGTCCGCTGACGGTCACACGGCCGGCGGAGCCAGCACAGCAGTCGGTGGCGATCGTCTCCCGCCACCACTCGACCACAGACCGCACACTCGTACTGTCGACGCAGCCCGGGTCGCTCAGGTCGGCCACGTACCGGTCATGTTATCGCAGAGGATGCGAGAGGTGATGATGCTGCCATAGGATGAGAACATGAGCTCCAGGTCCTGCTGCGTCATTGTCTTGGGTAGTCCGCTGACGTACAAGTTTGCGCCCTTGATGGCCTCCGAGCTGGGGCGGGCGTACGACACCTGCAGTGCACCAGACCGGCATCAGCATGGCCACAAACGCGACTCACTCACAACACAAACACGCACACGCACACCAGTCGGATGTCTCCACATCAGCAAGACATGCTAGCAGATATCTATAATCGTAAATGCATCTGCATTGGGCGAGAGTTTGTATGGCCCATGTACATAGCACGCCAGTCTCGCCGAGTCATAAGACTACCCCTCCCCCAAAAAAAAAGTTTTTTTTTCGCCAGCAGGATGCAGTAGCTCCAATCCAATGATGCAGTGCGCCGGCCAGTCACAGCCGGCGGAGACGCGAGTATCATCGACCCTCTCAAAATCGTTCGGCTGGAGGGCAGGAGGCATAGCCCAGTGCAATGGTGTCACGGACACAGACGTCGCCGCCGATAGCATTTCGCCAGACAGCTGCCGCACGTGTCACAGATATCCCAATGATGCCAGTATTGATTCCGATCAGCGCGGCGGCGGTGGTGGCGGTGGCGTCGCCGATCCGGCAGACCTCCAGCCGCAGCGGCGCGGTGGTGGTGGTGGTGGTGGCGGCGGTGGAGCCGCCGATCCAACAGACCTCCAGCTGCGGAGGCGGAGGTGGCGGCGGTAGAGCCGCGCGATGTATAGCACACGCCACCGAGCAGGGTACCCTTTTACATACCGACTGGTGGGTAATTTGCCCAGTAGCCCTCGGACTGTGCCCACCAGCCTCCGTAGCTATGCTGGCCATTCGAAGGTGTGCTTCTGGCCCTCTGTGCAAGAAGTCGATTACCAAGGTAAAATACTTGGCATGTGAAAAGCTAAATGCCACAGGAGTCAATGACAACATATCACGGGACGCAACCACCACCGATTGTGAACATGGTGTCGCCATCTAGACACAGAATGTTTTAGTGCTACTTATAGTCATGTGGCATACGATACAAGCAAAAGTTACAGCATGGCACACTAGATAACGCTGCCTGTGCTTCGGGACATATCCTAGCATGCCATGCCGCCAATAAATAACTTGATAATGTATAATGAGCCCGGTTAGTCCCATTTATTCATACTTTACCGAACCCTAGGAATTCATGTACTTAGTACATGCTCACTTTTTTACAAGTGCCCTTCCATTCAAGCAAGTGCTCTAGTTCCATGTACACCAGTGATACACCCTTTTTTAAATGTCCTGCCGCTGAGCCGACGGAGCTCTAGCGGCAGCGGTGGAGGCGGTGGAGGTTGCGGTGACCCGTGCAGTGTACAAACAGACGCCGCCGGCCGGCAGAGCTCCAGCGGCGGCGATGGTCGGGAGGGGGGGAGGGTGGCGAGGAGCGAGGAGCGGGGAGCGGGGAGCGGGGAGCGGGGAGCACGGCCGCCGCCCTGGCGCCCCCTCCCCTGGCCGGGTCGGCGCGGCGGCCGGCCGGCGGCGGCGCGATCAATAGCGGACGGCCGTCGTATTGATTGGTGTCCCCTGCCGAGCGGGCCCGGCCGACGGGGCCCCGCTCGGCAGGCGGCCGCACGACACGCCGACGGACGCCACCTCAACACAGGTGCCACTCGACGGCCGACACATGCGTGTCTGCGACACAGCTGTCAGCTCCCGCCCACTCGACTCGGCTCGGCTCGGCTCGGCCGCCCGCTGATGAGACGTGGCGCTGCCGGTCTCATACGACACATCTTCCAACTCGAACTGCGTCGTCTCAAAACATCAAACGATCCCACTTAACGCGGATCACA